>PVKA01004990.1:0-94208 GCA_004027165.1 Ctenomys sociabilis | reverse complement strand
GAATTAAATAGAAGTATTATGGGCAGTGAATCCGCGCTGGGCCCTGGAAGTGGTCAGAATGGAAGACAAGATACCTTCCAACTGTGGGACAGACAGGCACATGAGCGTGGGGCTCCCTCCAAGAGGTGCTTTCCAACTGCTGTCTGAGTCCAAGACAACCCTTGTTCACAAACAAGCCTGGTAGGGCTTTCATTCTGTACATTAGTGCATCCAAGTCCGCAGAGCCCAGACCCCCAGCTGACACTTCACTGTCCTGTCCTGTCCGTCCCAAGTCCCAAGGTTCTGGCCCTGCTGCTTCAGCTGGGGGTCAGTCAGGGACAGTGCGGGTGTGGTCCTGGGTGGATCTCCTGTACCACAGGAAACAAATCCCAAACTCCAAAGAAACCTCACCGTGGAGTGTGACTCCATGTGAGCTGTAGGTTGTGTCGCTTTAGTCTGGCCACTCTAAGACATGTCTGAGTGCTCTGCAAAGTCCCAGGGGGCCAGCCTGCGCCTTGACAGCTCTTTGGGTGGGAGGGAGCGAGGGTCCCTGTCTCCTTCCTTTCCTTTCCACCTCTTGGGCTCCTCCCCTTCTGCAAAGGATTTACCTCCCTACTTCCTGTTGTCTGTCTTTAGTCATCATTTTGGTTTCTCATGTCTGATTAACTCACTGAACATCTCGGTCTCAAAGCACACTCATATTTCTACAGATGATTCAGGCTTACCCTTCTTTATGATACAGTAGTGCTTCATGGCATGTGGATAGCACCTTTTGTTCTCCATTCACCTGCTGGCTGAATGAGTTTTCCAAGACTCAGCTGTTATGAGTTGTGCTACTATAACCCTGGATACCCATGGTACGATGCATTCTATTTTCAGCAGATACCTAGTCAGGGAACAGCTGGATTGAATGCAATCTCTTTATTTTTTTGAAGGATTTCCACACTGATTTCCATAGTGATTGTACTGGTTCACATCCCACCAGCAGTGTAGCAGATTCTGCTACCCTGACAGCCTTGCCAGAATTTTAAAATCTTTTCCTTCCTTCCTTCCTTCCTTCCTTCCTTCCTTCCTTCCTTCCTTCCTTCCTTTTTTTTTCTAGTAATGGGGATCAAACTCACAACCTCACGCTTGTCAGGCAGGAACTGTACAGCTGAGCTATATCTCTGGTCCTATTACTTTTTTTCTTTTTATTTATGTTTTTGGTGCAGGATCTCACCACACAGCTCAAACTCCTAGTGATCCTCCTGTTTTCAGTCTCCCCACACCAGGATTCATTCACTGGCCCAGAGGTGGGACTGGTACAGCATGCTGTACCAGGATTGAACCCTGGTCCTGCACTTGCCAAGGCAGGTGCTTAGTCCACTGAGCTATCTCACCAGCCCAAGCTATTTTGCCAACCCTTCACTTCTTGATGATGACCAGAATGAGCTTTTTCCTCAGACAAATAGAATCCCCCAGATGCCAGCCACATCTGTACCTACTTGTGCTTCAGAGCACAGTTTAGGTCATGGGAGAACCCGAGATAGCCGTTACTATTATTATTATTATTATTAGAGTATTTGGTACAGGATCTTATTATGCAGCTTGGACTCATAGTGATCCTCCTACTTCAGCTTCTGCAGTGCTGCGACTATAGGTGTGCTCCACCATGCCCAGTCTTGGTGGCTGGCTCAGTGTGCCCAGGTGTGGGCCCAGCACAGCATGAAGTATCAGAATCAAATCCCAAGCCCTGAACTTGCCTAAGCAGGTGCTTAGTCTGTTGAGCTATCTTGCCAGCCCCGGGATGGGCATTATTAATAAACCATCCCGTCCCCTTCACCCTTCATTGTCCTTGAGTGCAGTGTGAAGAGTAGGAGTCTAAGGCTTGTCCAGAGTGGGAAGGGTGAAACCTCCCAGCTCTCAGTATGATGTGACATGGGGTCAAGAAATGGCAATGAAGGGGGAAAATGGCATGGCAGTAAGGAAGTATGCTGGGCAGGGTGTGAAAGGGTAAAGGGGTGATAGTTTTAACTCATCTCTGGCTTGGTAGGGGAATTACAGTCTTGCAGAATCTTCACAACATAATACACTGCATTTTATGAATAAAATGCAATTTTAAAATGTAATTTTAGATTTTTTTCCAGTGTCAGCCATGTGGATGACTCACAGCCATTGCTTGACCAGTTTGTTCTCTCTGAAAGCCTGAGAGAATTTTTTCTTTCTGGGTGACTCTCCTTAGGTGCACCTAAGGAGACATGGTCGATCACTTTCCTCTGTGGCCCCATAATCTCCTTGATCAGAAAATTTGGGACACTGCTTAGTTGCAGAATGTCACAGCGGAGATTCTTTTATGTTCTGAGTCCTCACTGAACTTGAATGGCTAGGGCCAAAATATTGGCTATCCTTTTAGCCCATCTATGTCTCTAATTTTTGGTCTGGAAACTTAAGTTATTAATCATCCAGAAGAGAAGCTTAATGATATGATTACCTTGTAACAGAGACAGTAAAGCTTAACATCACTGTCTGTCTGAATAGCAAACACCCGAGACATAAAATGGAACTGCTATCTCCAACTGCCATGGATATTCTAAAATTTAAATCCCTATAGAATGTTAAAAACCAATTACAGGTTTTTACACAGAAATTTAGAAGTCAAACCATATACAGTATTATAGCAGGACAATCCTATGACATTTTGTTTTTGCTGTCTCTCTTCTTCTTGTGTGGTACTGGGGATTGAACTTAGGACCTTGTGCTTCCCAGGCAAATGCTTATTCTATTGAGCTATCTCCCCAGCCTTCTCATTTTCATTTATTACTTTTTAAAAAACATTTTCTTTAAAGAAAGTATGGCAATATGACATTAGAAGCAATACACATTTAGAAACCCCAAGTGACAGGTATTTCAAGCATGGTTTTAGTAGTACATATTATTGTCCACAATGTAGTTGCTTACTTCCTACGTATCAGCATATAGAGTTAATCAAGGTGAGAATTCTACCCATAACTGTTGTTTTCAAAAACCTGATGAAAATTCTTAGGACCATTGTTACAATAACAATCTTGTTATCATAACAAGATAACCATCTTATTTATATAAATGTATGGCTTTGCCCCTACCATATTTCCTAATTTTTCTCCCTTCATCATTTAATCCTTAAGTTCTCACTTTACATATAACTGTGTTATACCTTTCAAATTTTATTTCTTTGTCTGAGTTCTTGCACTAGGGAGACAATATGATATTCACACATATGAGTCTGGTTCATTTCACTTGTGAGTATAGCTTCAAGTTGCATCCCTTTAGCTATGAAGGGCTTATTTTTCTTTATAGTAAGTAGTACTACACTGCATAAAAACAGCACATCTTTTTATCCATTCCTCAGGTAATAGACATTTTGGTTGTTTCCAAGACTTGGCTATCACAAATTGTGCTGCTATAAACACAGGCACACATATATCACTATGATGTGATGTTTTCAGTTCTTCTGGGAAAATTCCCAGGAAGGGAATAGCTGGATTGAATGGGATTTCCAGTCCTAGTTTTTGAGGAGTCTCCACACTGATTTCCAAAATGGTTGCACTAGTCTACATTCCCACCAGCAGTAAATGGAGAAGGGTTCTCCCCCACCCACAGCCTCTTCAACATTTATTGTTGGTTGATTTCTTTATGATAGCCATTCTTTCTGGGGTGAGATGGTATGTCAGTATTGTTTTAATTTTCATTTCACAAATGACTAATGATGTGGAACATTTTTTCATGTATTTATTTGCCTCTTGTATTTCTTCCTCTGAGAAGTTTGTGTTCATCTTGGATGCCCATTTTTGGATTGGGTGTTTAAATTTTGGAGTCCTAATGTTTTTTAGTTCTTTATAAATTTTAGATAGAAGACTTTGTCTGAGTGCTTATTAGTTAAGATTTTTTCCAAATTTGTGGGTTGTCTTTTCACTCTGTTGGTGATTTCTTTTGACGTGCAGAAACTTCTCAATAAGAGGAGGTCCCATTTGTTAATGCTTTCATATATTTCCCATGAAGTTTGATTTTTGTTCCTGAAATGTTGCCTACCCCTCTGTCTTCAAGATTTCTACCTACTTTCTCTTCCAGGAAATTTAGTGTTTCTGTTTTAATGTTTAGATCTTTAATCTATTTTGACTTTAGTTCCTTTTTTAATTATTATTATTTTTTACTGAGAAAAAAAGTATATATTTAGAATTAGTTAGACTCAGTTTAGATGATCCCAATTTTGCTGGCAACATCCAATGCATCATAATTAGGAGCCAGTTGAACATATGCCTTTTCTCCTTCAGGCTGATTAGGATATTGACCTTGGCAGCATCGATGTCATAGAGCTTCTTTTCAGCTTATTGGCTTTGTCGTCCACAATGAACACAAGTGTGTTGTTGCCCTCGATCTTTTTCATGACCGACTCTGTGGTCAGGGGGAGCTTGATGATGGCGTAGTGGTCAAGCTTGTGTCTCCTGGGGGCGCTCTTCCGAGGGTATCTGGGCTGCCTCTGGAGCTGCAGTGTCTTGGGATGGAGGAAGGTGGGCGATGTTCTTATCTTCTTCCTTTTGTGGCTGTGGATGCCTTTCAGCATGGCCTTCAAAAGTTTTGCTTTGGCTTCAGCTTTGGGAGGGACAGGGGCTTCCTTCTTTGCCTTCAGTGTCATCTTGGTAAAAAAGGAAACTTTGAGTGATTTTTTTTTTTCCGTAGGACCAAGGATTGAACTTAGGACTCTATGCTTGCCATGCAAGCACTTATGCTACTGAGCTATCTCTCTGACCCCCTTGACTTTGGTTCAATACATGGTGATAGACTTGGGTCAAGTTTAATTTTTCAGCATGCAGAAAGCCAATTTTTTCAGCACCATTTGTTAAAGAGGCTATCTTTCTTCCAGTGAACATGTTTGACCCATTTGTCAAAGACATTTTTAGTTACATATACCTTGCTTTAACTTGGTCTTAACTATCCAGCAGAAAGTGTAACCATGAGGTATAAAAGTAAAGCTATATTAATATGCTGAGCTGTGAAAGGCTCAAGTCAGCAACTTCTGACAATTTCCAGGTGTGCCGATAACTTACTACTATTATGCACTATTGGACTATATTGGGTTATTTTGCTGAACTCAAGTATCTACAGTCTTTGGGCTGGCATCAAGCATGAAAAGGTCCTTTAAACACTTCTCCAAATACAGCTTCTCCTACTGCAAAAAAAAAAAAAAGAAAAGAAAAGTAATTTTAGAAGAAAGTCAATGTGGACAGTGGGAAAGATGGAATGTCACACTGAGGAAGGAAAGCAGCCCTGGTCCAGGGTGCAGAGGCTGCACCTGATCCTACCGGTCCCTTTTAATTTTCACTGTCAAAGCTTCCGCCCTTCAGGGAAGATAAACACTACTAAAAGCTTGTCAGCTCTCCAGAGGTGGCAGAACGGTCTCGGGGAGACAGATGCACTGCGGTGCCCTTCCACAGAGCGGTTGATGAGCCAGGAGGGGACAGGGCGGCAGCTACTGATGAGCACGTTTAGCGCTGACAGGCTGCGTGCACGTGAAGAGTTTTCTTCATTATTCTGCCAACAGCACTTCAGAGAGCTCTTACAAGAAGAAAAAGGAAGAAAAACGTGCCCTGCCCAGGTTAGAAGTCAGGAATACTGTGTGCCAGGGAGAGGGTGGGGATGGGCTGAGAGTACAGAGTGTGCTTCTGCCCATGATTTTTGCTTAGAAGGGAAGAAGGCAAGGGTATCTAAAGATCTGGGGCAATGGAAACCGAAAACGTCTCATACTTTTTTCTTTTACAGGCTTAGATTTTTTTTTTTTTTAAATTACAGTGTGCATTGTTTCACAAAAAGCGTTCCAGTTCCCTGGCAGAGGCCAAGTAGGGCAGCTCTTCAAACATCAGACATGGCTGCAGCTGTCAGGGTTTTAAAATATTACCGCACTCTGTTCTCCTAAGAAAGCAGGAAGCTGAGACTTGAGAGTTAAGTATGTTACTTGAATAACAGGGATGGAGTAAAGACAAGCAAAATAGCACTTTACTTCTGTCTTGTGGGTTTCAAGTTAGCATACTGTTGAAGACAGAGACAGAGAGACAGAGGCAGAGACTTTTGGAAGAGAATTAAAAGTAGCAAAAAAGAAAACATATTAGAAATGATACAGAATTTCACTACACAAAACAATGGCATTTGTTTTCCTGTTTCGGGCTGCACAGAGGCAGCTCATGTGTCTGGGACCCTCCAAAGTTAGGACTTTCCTTTGCACACCTGAGGCCACCCATGGCTCTGCAGCTGTCATCATGCCACAGAGTGAATATATTGAATTACACCATGAACGCTATGGGTACCATTGAAATTACCAGAAAAAGAGAAAGAAGGAAAGTCCAGAGGTTCAAGAATGTTCAAAGAAGGAAAAAAAAAAAAAAAAGATTGGCTTGATGGCTAAGCTCTACCACAAACAGCGCCAAGTGGAGAAAATACAAATGAAGAAGACTATCAAGATGCATGAAAAGAGAAACACCAAACAAAACAACAATGAAAAGACTTCACAAGGAGCAGTTCTGCCTACCTGCTGGCCAGAGAGGGACATGATTAAATAGAAACAAAAAGAAAAGGTGGGGAAATGGGGAGTTCCTTTGCCTAAACTTCATGCCCAAGAAGAAACACAAGTATTAAAAGTTATTCGAACTGAAAAGAGAAAAAAGAAAGCACGGAAGAGGTTGGTTTTTGACCAACTTTACATGCTTTTATCTAGTAATTATAACCCACCTAAATATGAAAGATTCGGGGCTGGGGAGATAAGCTCTTCCCTGGCAAGTGCAAGGGCCTGAGTTCAATCCCCAGTTCTGAAAAAAAAAAAAGAAAAAAAAAGAAAGAAAGATTCATTAGGCCAATGGGCTTACATTTTAAGAAGGCCACCTTTTGCCTGTCAATACTTGGTGAGAAAAAGAATCCTTCATCGCCACTGTATACACTTTGGGTGTTATTATCAAAGGAACAGCGATTGAGGTGTACGTGAGCGAGTTGGGCCTTGTGACACAAGAAAGCAAGGTTATCAGGGGTAAACATGCCTGGATGACCAACAACCCTGAAAACGATGGATGCGTCAGTGCAGTCTCACTAGCTTGACAGATGTTTCGTACAGCAACTTCTTACGCTGATTGAAGACTACAGATCAATCAGGAAAACCATAACTTGAATACCACTGAACTCTCATAACTCCATTCATCAAGAAAAATTTTATTAAATTGTAAAGACATTAAAATGGAAAAAAAATAATGGAATTCAATAATCGTTGTTACATTGCATGTTGTTGTCTTCAAATTAGTTGTTCATTCCAGCACTCAGGAGGCTGAAGCACAATGACTGTTTCAAGTTCGAGACCAACCTGGACTACAAAGCGAGCTCATGGCCAGCCTGGACTGCATAGCGAGACCCGGCCTCAGAAAACAAAAACAAATTAGTTGTTTAGATTACTAGATAAAAGCACATAAAGTTGGTCAAAAATTATAAAAAGTGAAAAAGGAGAAAAAGAATTTATGTGTTAACTGCTTTCAATAGATCAGCAAAAATCAGCAGTACAATTATCTACACTGATAGGTCCTGGCCCGAGTACAAATGGCTAAATGATCACGTCCCTGCTTCAACATGGCAGGATCCCCAGAACACCACCTTATCTCCCCAGTAAGCACTTCCTCCTCCTTCCCTGCTCCAGCCCTGGGCACACCTTCCTCTTACCTTTCCCGTTCATGCAAGGGAGCCTCCCTCCGATCAGCTTCTTGTGTGTCACTGAACGCACAAACTCTGCCTTTAGCAGAAGTCCGTTATGTCTCAGGTCAGAGGATTCCCGATCTCCCTGCCATCCATCCTCTCTGTGTCCTCTCCAATGGCAATAAAGGCCTGTCCCTCCCTTTCTTTTACTTCTGCCTCTCTGCCACTTTGAAAAAACTAACACAATCTATCCTGTATATATGTACATTAATATACCCCTTCTCCCTTTTCCACGCTGGTCTGCCTTATTTCACTCAGGAGTATGGTCTTCAGTTGCAGCCATTCACCTATAAAAGCCTCAGGGGCTTACGAAGTCTGTGAGACCACCATGTGCCCGCCATCCATCCTTTTGTCCAGGTGCCCCTTGCTGGAGCGTGTGGGTGACAGATTCGTGTGGCCACCATGTCCTGTGTGTGTGGCACTGGGGCTCTGCACATGCCACTGGTGCTCTTGGCAGAAGTAGGACAAACCAGCTCACCCCTGCTGTGCCTTCCTGTCCTAGGCTCCCTCTGAACGCTCGCTGAGCAGACCTGAATGGTTTTTAGGGTGGAATTTCTGGTAGAAGCCATCATGATGCCTAAGGCAGGTTTTGATGCCTTCAGCTGTTCTGTTTCTTCCACCGCTCAGTGGCTGTGAGTGACGTGTGGAGTCATTTATTGCTCACTGCCCCAATAGCTTGCATTATTTCCTCAGGGTACAGAGGGAATCTGAAGGCTACTGCTGCCCACTTTCTGTTCTGAGGAAACTGGGGCCTGTGTGAAGTCGGGGTCTTGGCAGGGGTCTTGCACACGGAGGCAGCCTGGGGACACTCAGGTTCGCAGTCCCTCAGAGCTCCCCTTCTCTTGCGATCCAGGGATCCTAGAAGTGATTTTCTTGAAGGTCTGCAGTGAATATAAGGGGAGATTCTGCTGCATCACTTGGCCAGTAAACCTTCTCAGTGTCCTTGCCATCCATTCACAGGACGTAGGAGTTAGGATGAGAGGACCAGAGAGGATCAAGGAGTACAGGAAAAAAATAGGTGGCAATAACACCCGCAGTGAAGAATGCAGACCCACAGTACAGAGAGAACCCTTGCGGAGCGCAAGTAAGGAGCCAAAGGGCCTGATCAGAAGGTGGAAAGAGCTGGAGTGGTTCCCTGCACGAAGGCACAGAAGTGATACTGATGCTTCCCAGTCACCCCGCACTTTCTAGGGTGTCTGAACACTGCAGAGAAGGCAGTTCTGGAGAATCTGGAGTTCCGCAAGGACTCTCAGGGATGGCGACAAGCTGGGACTTTCTTGTACAAATGTAAAATGTAAATTGCAAGCAGTTTGGCAGCTCTTTCTGAGTTGGAAACAAACTTCCCTAGAATCTTCAAAAGAGAGAAAAGCAGAAGTCCGCGGAGTTTTGTATAGAAATGCTCCTAGTGGGATCATTCAAAATAACCAAACAAAAGTGGAAACAGCTTAAACATCCTTCAGCAAGTGAGAGGATAAACAAATGTTCTGGATCCACTTTTCTGTGTGGAAGGAAAAGAATGAACTAGGGCTGCAGGCGGGGATATGGCTGAACTGCAAAAGCATTCTGTGAAGCAGAAGGAGCCAGACACAGCGCTGCGTATGCTGAGAATCCGGCAGGCGACACTCTTGAGGACGAGGCAGGTCTGCAGGCAGAGAGATCAGGGGGTGCACAGGTGGGGGAGGAGCTGGGTTGCAGACAAGTGGACTTGGGATCTTTTCGGGTGGTGGGAGCATGGTGAAACAAGGGTGCCTGCGGTGTACAATATACACATTCATCAACAATCTTTGCATGGTGTACATAAGGTAGGCAGTGCTCATGGGACATAAATGATACTGAATAAAGCTGACAAGGCATATCTAGGTGCAGATTAAGCACCACGGCGCCCACCTGCAAGGCCAGTAGTTGGGAGGATGAGGCAGGAGGACTGTGAGTTCAAGGACAGCCTGGGCAATCATCCCAAAAGGAAATTCCAGGATTGGGAGTGGAGCTCAGGGGCTGAGTGCTTGCCTGACTTCAGGCTGTTATAATCCCAGGTTAAAAACAGAATAAAAACAAAAGCCAAGTTTGAGCAGCGACAGTGGTTACTGTTCTTGGTTGATATGTGACTTTCTGGTAACCCGTTTTTCCTTTGGGTGACAGCAGTGTCATTTGTTCCCCCGCTGACTGTAGTCAGTGGATCGCTAACTGGTGGTCAGTTTGTTACATCCAGCTGAACTGAATCGGGGGTGCTGGTTGTTGCCAGCTCATAAGAAGCAGAACTGGAGAAGCTGTGGGGCTGTTGGAAGCTGCTGGTTCTCCTGGGTTATGCTCCTGGGGGACCTTGTCACACTGGCTTTCCTGGCAAACTTGGCTATTCTTGTCCAAGGAGGAGGCTTGGGACTTCACTGTTGCTGAGGATGGCTGGTGTACCTTTGGGGGAGCTCTGGTCATCTCGGGCCTCACTTCCTCATTCTGGAGGGGAAGATGGTGCACAGGTCAGCCTTGTGGAGAAGCTTGTCACACTGGCTTTCCTGATGGAACTTGGCTTTTCTCATCACTGGAGGAGCTCAGGACCTTGCTGTTGCTGAGGACGGCTGGGGTAGCCTTTGGGGAGCGCTGGTGCTTACCTTGAGCATCGCTTCCTGGCTCCAGTGCAGATCCCCCAGCCTGCTGGCCCAGCTCCTTCATCCCTCTGGCCCAGACTTTCTAGCCTCCACCACTGACCTTGGGCCTTCCCAGTGCGAATCTGCAAAGCAGGCCAAAACATTGTTATGGACTCATGCAGGAATCCAAGCCCTTAGCTGGATTCTTTGGTCTTTAGTGTATACACAGATTTCCTGCACTCCTGTATACGGTTCTTGGGGTGATTCATTATAAAGTAATTTTTTATAATGTCCTTTATTGTATTATTTCCCTTGAAGAAACCCCAAACCACAAGGGCCGAGCCATCGGTGTGCTTTGTTGGGAAAGTGAAAGGATTCCACTGTTTTTCTCTACTAGGGGTTAAACCATGATCATCATCCTGAGCTACCTCTCAGCCTTTAAAAAATTTTTAAATTTAGGATAGCATTTCATTAAGTTGCTCAGGCTGGCCTCCAACTTGTGATCCTACTGATCAGCTTCCCAAACTGTGGGGCTTACAGGTGAGTGCCACTTTACCCAGCAGGGAAGCTTCCTTTGGAAATAAAAGAGACACTAAGCTGTAGCAGTACTGTAGGCCTCACTGCCTGCACCTCCACCTTGGCAGGGAGGAGAGTGGGTTATGGAGAGGAGGAAGAGGAGAAGTTAGGAAGAGGA
The DNA here is from genome assembly GCA_004027165.1 of Ctenomys sociabilis. Lineage (NCBI taxonomy): Eukaryota > Metazoa > Chordata > Mammalia > Rodentia > Ctenomyidae > Ctenomys > Ctenomys sociabilis. Next base: position 83,213 of record PVKA01004990.1, on the reverse strand, counting down.
GGAGTGGGGAGGAAGAAGAGAGGGAAGAGGAGGTGGCCATGGGCAGAGAAAAGAGCAGGGAGTTCAGCCTGGAGTGGGCTCAAGCAGGCGCAAGACAGGCTGCCTGAAGTCCTCCCTCCAGCCACAGAGCCAGGAGTCACCCAAGTTGGGACCCCTCAAGCAGGAACAGGGTCACCACTGTGAATAGGGGACATGTGGCTGAGAAACCTCAGAGAACAGTTTTTCAAGAAGATGCAAAAAGGGGACAACTAGAATGGGACTTATCCGAGGCTTTCAAGGAATAGATTACTGTTTTGTTAGTTTGTAATTTATTCTGGCAGTCTGCTTAACCATATGCACAATCTCCTGAATGTGATTTAAAAGTTAAGTCCTAATCATGAGACTCTAACTTAAAAACAATTTCAACAGGTAAGCCTGTTGAAAACGAATGCGTATGAAAACCAGGGAATCATTCTCATTGGGGAAAGGTACATTCATTTGAATTTGGACCAGGTGAAATTTAAACCTCTCTGAAATCCTAGCAAGTAGACCCACAATAGAACATGCTAAGCAGTGTTTGAGTCAATAGAACAATAGAACCCATGATCTATTGTTAAATATAAACAATAGAAATGCCCAGAACTTTTAGAGGCCTACACTCTGCCAACGAGGCTGTCTAAATACATGTCATGGCTACCTGAACCTTCATCAGCAATTTGGAGATCATTTAAGAATCTATGGATTCTCGAGAGCTGTAGATGTTCAGGATTGTTTTATCGGCATCATTCTTGTTCCAGCAGGCTCTCTTTGTATAGATTGAATTGTTGGGGTCGGCCGCCTTGGCCAGTGAGCTCTGAGGGTCACCCCACATGGCTGTTTGTTTAAATTAATCAGTCCCTGAAAAGGAAAAAGTGCAATTCGACCAGCAGAGCTAAGGAGAAAAATGAATGGTGCGAGACTCTTTCAAGCTGGGTGCTCCTTGGGTGCAGCTAATAACCCCTTGATGTCTCTGTCAAGCAACTTCATATATCTCCTTCTTCATTGTGGTCCACACGGCAACACCCACCCAGGCCTCATTTATCCACATATCATTATTTGAAACTCCAATCTGTGCTTGGTCACTACAGTGTGAACGATGGCAGAGGGGTGACTCAAACCCTGCTTAGCATGTGGTGGGAGAGACTGATGGTCCACATCATGATAGCGCATGACTGAGCTGTCCCCACCTCTCCAGGCAGGACACCCAGGCTGAGGAGGACATGGGGACCTATGCTGACCGGTGCTGATTGATTAGGTGACAGCAGGTGGTGACAGGAAGCAACCTTATTCTGTGTAAGTTGAAATGGCAGAGCTGACAGACCTTGAGGTGTGGAATCATAAGGAAGAGTTGGGACCGATTTTTTAAAGATCTTGGTGAGAAAACGATGGAGTTGCTATTTCCCAAGATTGAGAAGATTGGAAGGAACAGGTCTGAAGAGTTGCTGTTTGTTTTGAATGTGACAAACGGGAAATGACAGCTAGATATCCAACTGAAAAATGACCCAGACTGTGACAAATAAGCTTGGAATCAGGGGTAGTCTGCAGTGGAAATTTCTATCTCAGAGTCTCTAGCACATAGATGACATCTTCAAACCTAAAACCTAAGTACTCCTCTCTAGGATTTCTTTTTTTTTTTTTTTTTTTTTTGGTGGAACTGGGGATTGAACTCAGGCCCCTGCACTTGCCAGGGAAGCGCCCATACCACTGAGCCATCTCCCCAGCCCCCTCTCTAGGATTTCTAATTAGATGTGCCCTGGGGCCTCCTGTGTGGCTTTTAAAATTTTATTTTTTTAAATTAAAAAAATGAAAAAAGAAAATTTAAAGGTCCTGAGTTCAATCCCTGGTACTACCCAAAAAAAGAAAAATTAGTTTTAAAATGTCATCTATCTATCTATCTATCATCTACCTACCTACCTACCTATCTACCTATCTACCTACCTACCTACCTACTTACCTACCTACCTACCTACCTATCTACCTACCTACCTACCTACCTACCTACCTACCTACCTACCTACCTACCTATCTATCTGGTACAGGGTCATGCTATGGAGCTCAGATGCATACTGATTGTCTTAGCCTCCCTAGCACTGGAATTATAGGCATATTGCCACCATGCCTGGCTTTCGTTGCCTGTTGGGCACAGGGTCAGCACAATATGAGGCACAGGGGAAGAATCAAGGTCCTTGCACTTGCCAGGCAGGCACTTAGACCACCGAGCTGTCTCCCTGGACACATAGGCAGGCTTTAGAAGGTGACTGGACCATAGGAGCATGGAGCTGGCTTGGAGTTGGGGGCGGGGCCTGGGTCACTGGCAGCAGGACCTGGCAGAGTTTGGCTCCTCCCCTCCTGTCTGCTTCGCACCACCCTGCCATGGACTGTTTCTTCCCTGCGATGCTCCTCTGCCATGCCACCCTGCTCTGCAGCCAGCCAACCATAGACTGAACCTTCTACAAACTGAGCTAAGTGAACCTTTCCTCCTTAATGTTGTGGGTGTTGGGTGTTGTGTCTCAGAACCTGGAAAGTGACTAAGACAGCAAGAGGAGAAATGGGCCCATCCCCAAGGCACTGGGGTGAAGACAAGGAGAAGCAGCTAGGAGCACCATGCAGGAGGGTGCCCCGGGGAGGGAAGAGAGCCCCTTCAGGCTGGAAGGAATCTCTGCCACCCAGGACACCCGACTGGGTGTAGCAGGGAGCCTGACTGTGGAAAGGGCTCCCAGCAGCTTTAAGGCTGGCGACCGGGATTAAGCAGCCTGTCTTGGTGCGAGAAGCTCTCCCTGCAGGCTGAGGTGAAGAAGGACTGTGGACAGCAGGCTGAGGAGGCAGGGAGGCGAGGGAATGGTCGGTGTTGGAGATGTTCGCCTATGAAAGGGGCAGAGCACAGGGCAGCAGGCAGGTGCTGAATATGGGGCCAGAGAGGCGCGAGTGTCGAGTCTGATTTTTTTTGTGAGCTGCGTTTGCTTGTTTGTAGGCTTGTAGGAGTATTCGGCACAATAATGGTGCTCAGGAAGGGGCAGCTTCGAGAGAACGACAGGGAAAAATGGATTCACACGGCACAGATGTAGAGGCCGCCTATGACCAGGTGTGCAGCAGCAGCGAAGGCGATGAGCAAGCATGCTTAGGTGTGCGTGCGTGCGTGCGTGCGTGGGCGTGCGCATGGCTGCCAGGTAAGCTAACGGGTGTGGTTCGCAGCACTCACAGTACAGCAGGTGCCTTTCTTCCCACCACAGCTAATTTTTCCAAAGCCTGACTCACACTCAGTCTCTGTTGCCTGTTAGAACCCATGGAGAGGTTACGGAAAGCTGTGAGTCCCTGGATGTGGGATGCCTGGGCTTAGGCACCCAGAGATGAATTAGGAAAAAACCCAGGGCCAGTCCAGGGGGCAGCATGTACTCACAGCTCAGGGCTGGCAGGTCAGGAAGGGGCGCCCGTGGGCAGGCTTCACTGAGGGAGGCAGCGGGCAGGGCGAGGGAAGAGGGGCTGCATGTGGTGGCCCAGCACGGGGGCAGTGATTCTGCCCGCCGGCCCCGGTCACTCGTGAGTGTCCTAGCCGAGGGTGTCCTGCTGCAGCCAGCTTCTATAGTTGCTTTTGTCTCAGGGGTGGCAGCTGAGAGAGCTTGGCAAGTAGCCCTTTTGTCAAAGCGCCCCAGGTACCACCCAGTGACTCTGTGCGTGTTGGTGTCACAGCCCTGTCTGCTGCTCACTGGAACCCAGGCGGATCCATGGCCAGGGATGCTCACCAGGGCCCTGAGAAGCAAGTGTGCAGACCATTGCTCTTATTGCTATCTTTTGTTTGTTGGTTGGTGGTACTGGGGATCAAACTCAGGATCTTGCACTTGCCAGACAGGCTCTTATGCCACGTCATTGCTCTTATTTCTCAGAACTTCTTGTTACATGAACACACACACACACACACACACACACACACACACACACACACACGGCTCCCAAATACAGCTTCCTTAAAAAAACTCAGTGATATAAACCACTGAGTTCCTCTTTCTGTGGTGCCCCGATGACTGGAAAGATTGGGGGAGTCTGTAATAAAGACAACCAGAAACGTAGGTCTGTTGAGAAACACAGGCTGCCTGAAGCTGGAGGTGAGGACTGAGCAGTGGGGGACAAGCGAGAAGAGGAGGCAGCGAGCACCTAAGAGCAATCAAGAGGTGGTGGCATCTGCATGTGAGCTCCCTGCAAGGGACGCCGTCACTGTGCGCTGCAAATAGACACAGAAATACAAATGTGAAACGATAAGACACTTGGCATTTCTGGTCACCATGGCCTGTGGCCCACTGGATTTTTAAAATAAAGGAGGGAATAAAAATAACCTTTAAGGTGTACCAGCACTGGGTGAAGACCCTCCTGAGCACAGTGCCAGATTCACAGAATCTAAGCCCCTGGCTGGTGGGACCTTACTAGACCTCACCAAATGCGGTGTCTGGCTTTTCCCTTATCTTACTGATGTCTGGAAAGTCTCAGAAAGGGATCTGTTGGTCCCGAGGGGTGGAGAATCCTACCCAAATCACGTGGACAGAGTCGAGACTTGCTGTGGGCAGCAGGACCTCGGCATTCGTCTGTTACTTCCCCTAGCGCTGCCCCTTTGCCTCGCATAACTCCCTTTTGCAGTGAATGCTGTCTTGCCTTTGTAGAAATACATTAAGGATTAAATGTGTGGGGGTGGGGCAGGCATGAGCAACCTGCCCAGTCTCGGACAGCCACAGCCAGCTGCAGCTCCGGCAGCAGGAGAGAGCACTTGCTTTGTACTCACAGGTGGGAAGCGGAGGAGCCAGGAGAAGTTAGAAGAGAGGCTTAGGGAGGAAGAGGGGTGCGGGCTCAGCAGGGGCTCAGAGGTTGGGATCAAAGATCTGCCACCAATTGGAGACACAGTGCTTTGTGTGGTCATTACGTTGCAGGGGAAAATGTTCATTTCAAAAAATGTTGTGCATGTTTTATTTCTTTTTTAAGAACTCGTTTTGATATTTAATATATAATAAGTATGGACAGTTGTGTAGACAGTTTCACCTTACTGTAAGAAATATCTAAGATAATAAACTTAAAAGGAAGAAAGGTTCTCTTTCGCTCACAGCTTGGGAAGCTTCAGTCTACAGGCTGTGCGCATTTTGGAGGCAGAGTCACAATCTTGCAGTGAATGGAGGAAAAGCCCTGCTGGAAATAAGGTCAGGAAAAGCATGGTCCCCAAGCCGACTGGAGCTTGCTAGAGCCTGCCGCAGGGTCAGAGGCAAGGGGCGCCTGGGAGGAACACCTTTCGGGTGGGTGCACTTGCAATTGACGGGACATTTTACTTGGCAGGAAGGGTTTTAAGCAAGAAGGTGAAGATTAACTGTTTATTTATTTATTTTTGATTTGGTTCTGTTTTCTGGTGCTGGGACAGAACCCAGGGCTCTGTACAGGATAAGCAAGCGCTGCTAGGGAGCTGCAGCCCACCCTGCAGATCAGCTCCCCTCAGCAGATGGTAAGGCACTTCCAGTCCCCCTTGGGGTTGGGGGCTCAAACAGGGGTGTTTAATTCAATTATGGGAAATAAAGAATACTTTGGCTCCCAAAGTGCGGGTCAGAGGTACCCACCTGGCTGTCAGGAAGATTTTGGAAAGAAAGTTTGAGCAACACTGATATGGTTTTAGGGAAGCAGGATCTCACCTTTATCCTTTCAGGGTTTTTGGCTGGGGCTGAGAATTAACTTGACATAAGACAGAGTCACAGGAGAAAAGCATACTTGTTCGTACTTGTGTGTGACATGGGAACACTCTCTAGGAAATATAAAAGTGACAAAACCTGAAGGCTTAGCCAAGCAGGGTGGTGCCCATCTGTGGTCCCAGCACCCCAAGAGGCTGAGGCAGGAGGATGGCAAATGAGAGCCCAGTCCGGACAACCTTGCAATGTAGCACGACCCTGTCTCAAGAAATAAAGAAAAAAAGGGCTGGAGATGTAGCTCATTGTGGAGTCCTGGCTTTGATTTCCTGATCTTCAGAACAACAAAGCATCGACATCTCGCCATAATAGGATAAAGGAATACTGGGTACAGGGCTGAGCCACCGGGGAGAGAAACAAGGGGAGGACTCAGTAAGGCAGGTCTGAGTGGTACTTGAATCTGACACTGCTGTGGTGCCTTTGTCAGGAGGGGTCTTGAGCAATTTCCAGGGTGCTGTGCTGGCGGAGGAGACCCCGGAGAGAGTGGTGGGCAGACAGGACAGTCACTCCACAGGCAGCCCGGCTGCCCATGGCCGTGTTCACCAGATCAACCAAAGGAAACGGAGCTGAGCTCTGAGGCACGGGGTTGGGTGGCTGAGGTGTGTGGTGTTAGGAGGCACACGGCCCCAGCAGGGACGGGGGCTGATTCTACCACAGCAGGACTTCTGCCGCACAGCCCGGACACAGGGCGGATGACAGGAAGGTGGCAGTCATAGCAGGAAAGTAATTAAGACCTTGATTAATTAATGTCCTTAATTTTGAGGGGGGTGTGGGGATTGAACCCCGGTTTAGACAATGCTGGGAAAGCACTCTCCCACTGGATTATATCCCTAGCCCTTTAAAATAAAGTTTGACACAGGGTCTCACTGATTTCTGATGCTGGCCTTGAACCCAGGACCACCACGCCATAGCCCTGAGTATCTGGGATTACAGGTGTGTGCCATTATGCCCAGTGAGGATTGAATAATTAGCAATGTACTTGTTCCAAAAGAGGCAGGCATTCCCACACCCTCCGTGCTTGCTTGCACGCTAGCTTAGCCACCCTTTCTTTTTCACAATCACAGTCTGTAAGAAGAAAAACAATTTATCCTAAAAATTTGTAATTTAGTTTAAAGAATGTTGTTCTAGTTGCACAATGTTGGTGCTGAAATGACCTTTCCTGTCCCCTGTCCATCCACCTCTGGGGAGCCTGTCTCCTAGTTTTTTGGCTTATGTGTGAGCACCTGAGGGTACTGGGTGTCCCGAGATGTTGCAAGTTGCCATAGTGACTGTGAGGCCACTGTCCATCCTGTGGCCACGGACACAGTTTCCAGAGCACTCAGGCTGCTGTCCCAAGGCCTCCTGATAGCCAGATGAGGGACTGGCCCTGGGTCACGCGTCAGTGGCAGGCGCCTCCACCGAGTCCAAGCACCGTGCCTGGAGCAGCCTGTGCCTCTTTTCTGCTGTTTCCACCTTCTCTTAATGGGAAAAACATCAGCTGTTCACAGGAGCTTGCAGGAGGAGTCGTGAAGGCCACTACGCTTTGGAAGACCTCAGGTGCTCGGGTGCAGGAATGTTGGTTATTATTGGAACTGGAGAATCATGGTGGCAGGGCCTCAGAAAAGCTGATGCTGCCTCCAGGAGCTGTGGGGTTTTCTGCAGCTCTGGCTTACAAGTTGTGCAAGGTGAGATGCACATGTTTACCTAAAGTTGCCAGAATGACAAATACATTTCTGGTCCCTGGACTCTGAAAAAGGAATTTCCTTAAATCTGTTCTTATTACTGGCTCAGGTAAGAACTTGAAAATTCAGGCTACAGAGCAGTATGAAAAATCCAAAGATAGGAAGACTTGGAACTAAAACATCACTATAGAACAGGACCTTCAAGTTTTTGTTCAGAAATAGAACAAGGATGCAAAGTGTCTCGGCACTTCAAAGGAAAGACTGCTAGCATTAGCCTTGCCCCACTGCAGAATGGGAGGAGGGCAGAGGGCCCAGCCCCCATGGTGGACAGGACAGAATTTGGGTCTTAGCAAATGGATAGCAGGCTGAGGTGCTGGGCAGGTCACTATCTGTGAGATCAGCACCTCTGGATTCTGTGCTTTGCCCTCTTCCTGTCCAGATGGAGGAGGAGAAGCTGCGCTGGCTTTCAAGCCAAGCCTGAGGAAACCCTCGAGAGGGGTCAGTGTGCATCCTCTGGATTCGAGTGGACACCGTGCTCTGCTCACTGAGCCCATCATCAGTTATGAAGCGGCCATGGGGTGTTCAAGCTCATCAGTGCTGAGAGACTCATAAGGAGATGAGCAAAGGCAAGTCCGTGCGCAGCTGGAGGCCTGTGCGCTGCTGGGAGGATGGCAACTGGCGCTCCTGGCCCTTCCCCGACCAGCTCCTCACTGTACGCTGTCAGTTTCTTGCTTTACCTCTCCTTTCTCAACTCTGAGAGTCTGCTCTGGCTGGACCGACTCTGCGGTCCATGTGAGCATTACTTCAGCACCAGCAGTAATTGCTTGGTGCTTGACTAAGGCCATGGCCATGCAGAGAGTCTTGGTGAGGGGGTCACTGGTTATCGCACGGGGCTGAAGTGCATGGGCTGTGTGAGGCTCCACGTTGCAGTCCTTTGGTTGAGGGTCCTTGGACCCCTGTGTTAAAGGCTGGGCCTCAGCCTGACTGTGTGGGGAGGGGCCCAGCAGCAGAGCCATGGGGCCCTGGGCCAGGCTAGAGCTGGGGGCCACCCAGCCGCTCCCTGCTGCTGCTTTCTGGCTTGTGGTACAGGAAGTTTGCTGCAGCTCATGCTCCTTTGGGACTGGACGTGTGTCCTGGCCGGGTCCTGTGACCTTTAACTGGACTACTCGTCATGAGATGCCAGGGACTTTAAACTTTATGCTGCACGGAAACCTGAGTGGCCAGACCCAGAAGAGCAGAAACAAAGGCCTTGGTCTGACCAACACCTTGGGACACAGCTGGGGAAAGCCACCCTCAGTTTGTACTCCTACTGTCTTTTATTTCTGAAAGGGCTAAAACAAACAAAAATAAGTGAGATAAAGAGATTCCCTGGTTCAAATGGTCAGCAGTGGTGGTGCGACTGTCTCAGCTGAGCTCAACATCGTTTGGCTGTCACGTCGCGACACTAACAGTGTCAGGCAGGTGCTTGGCACTGAGTGGTGTGGGACATGACGCTGTTAACTCCCCTGTGACCTCTCTAGTCCCCTGGGCCACTCCTGGGTGACTTCAGAGAACAGCACACTGAAGATGCTGACAGGCACACAGACGTGGCCCTCACTCCACGCCGGCTAGGCCTTGGGTCATTTCAGGTGTGGCCCAGAAGAGGACGCACACTATGCTTCCCTTCTGCGTTGCACCCGGGTGACTGACCAGGAGCTTTGCTGCTTCCTTGCTCGCTTCCACACCTGCTGTGCTGGGGCCTGTCTATTGCAGGGGCAGGAAGGGAACCCAACAGCTTGGCTGCACTTGTGCTTCTGGAACATCAGCCTGTGTCAAGGATGAGGAACTTGTGGCTTGGGCCTCCTGGGAGACCCCACACTGCTCAACATGAACTCGAGGGAGAGGGGGTCCTGACATCCTTGGGGTGTTTGCCGGGGTGGAATTTCTGTCATGCTGAGCTAGGAGAAGGCAGGAAAGAGTGGGTCAGAGTTCCGGTGCCGTGGGCTGTATGTGTCCATCAACAGAGGAGTAGATATGAGCACATGGCATTTGCATGCAATGCTGCACTACTCCTCCATTGAGAAGGAGAAGGTCTTGTCATCAGGAGGGAAGTGATGCAAGCTGAGATGGCACAGCTAAGTGAAGAAAATCGGACCTGTGAGCCTCAGTGTTCCTTTATACTGATGGGGCAAAAGAGACCCAATTTTTTTCCTTTTTTTTGTGGTACCAGGGATTGAATTCAGGACCTTGCTCTTGCCAGACAGGCACTTATTGTACTGAGCTATCTCCCCAGTAGCAACCCCATTTCTTTTTAACTCCATTTTAAGGGAGGGCCCCCTAAGTTCACTTACACTATAGAGAAGCTTACACCCTCACCTCCTCCCATGTAGCTAACCCTAAACCCACTTAGAGAAAAACAGGGTCATAGAACAGGAGCAAATAGAACAACTTGGGAATAGGGTAAATACTAAAACACACTTTCCCATGACAGGCAGATGGTCGACAGTGTCTGGGAAGTGTAAACCTTATGGCAATCTTGTAAAATTCCTGAAAATGAAGTAAACAGGTAATGTGGTTACTATGGAAACCTGAAACATATATAATCTGGAGGTAAAGTCATACCGGGGGCCGATAACATATACATTTTTATTCTCTCTTTTTGTGATGTGAACTCAGAACTTTCATACCAACTCCCTATGTGCTGGGGAAGATCACAAGGATACAACATCTGGGGGAGCGCCCAGGAGCAGAGCACAGGTGTGTGCATGGGGGTCTCACGTACGGCTTCCGGTTATTATCAGGGACCGAGATGAGGAGATGAAGTTTCCATAAATTATTTGCTGGAGACACATATCTGTAGTCCCAGCACTCTAGAGGCTCAGGCAGGAGGTCAGTGTGAGTTTGAGGCCAGCTTGGGCTACATAGCAAGACCCTGTCTCAGAAAAGCAAAGCAACAACAACAAATAGGTTCCTATGCACCTATTTTAAACATCTCTGGCTACCGATCTTCCGCAACACCCTTTGTTCAGGAACAGGTCTGGGCTCTGTGTGTGTGGCTGCTTCTCTTCAGCCCTTGAAGGTGAGTGGTGGAAACAGGAGCGGAGGAGCCGTGCTGAGGGGCAGCTGTCCTGGGGCAGTTTCCTTTCCAATAAATGTGTCATGGCTGTAGGAGGCTGCCGAGATGACAGTCACTGCCCTGGGAGTCCCACAGACCTGCTGGGGCAGAAACACAAGAGCAGGAGGGTTTGTCTGGGGACCCTGCTTTCTGGCTCATGTCAGCCAACTTGGGAAGGTTTCTGCACCAGGAATTGAACATTGAAGCCCACCTCTTCTTCTAACCCAGCTTCAGAAGCGTTTTCCTAAGGCAGATCATGAATAGATCAGGGAGTGCTAACACCCACGTGACAAACGTGGATCTAAGAGAAAGTGCACTGAGGAATTTTGAGAGAAAGATATAAATAAGAACTCAGAGCTCAGATGAGGTCAGCAATATTCTCAGCTCCAGCCAAGTGAAATATTTCAGTAAGAGGAAATTCAGGGATAAATTCTTATGCTAACTTTATAAAATTAAGCGTAAAGTCTTTTTGTAAGCATAGCAATCAGTTTTCTGTTACTATCACAAAATAGCAGAGGTTGGGCAACAGAAGCAAAAGGTTTACTTGGCTTATAGTTGTGGGGTTCAGGACAGGTGTTGCTATCATCTTGGCCTTGTGGCAGTGGTGTGCGTGTCACAGGGTCACACAGGAAGCCAGGGGAGGGTGTGTCCCATGACCAATGCATCCCATTCACCTAGCTGGGGTATAGCCCCTCCCCAGAACCTTCCACTGATCCAAGACCTCTGTGGATCATCACACTAAGGCCCAGGTTCCCCACTTATGATTACTGGGAAGACATGCTCAAGCTGTATCCCAGAAATCTCTGTTGAATGTTCTTTGCTGCCCTCAGCCTATATTGGTGAATTAACTCCATCTGATAGTACACCTGTTCAGATAGTGTACCTATGCATTCTACTGCAGAGACTGTGGTGGGGCTTGAAGTCTTTGGTTTTCAGAAAGGTTTAGCAATTGTATCCAGCTTCTCTGGGTGTTGTCAGTTAGATCCTCCCAGTGCTTCACAAGGCATAACAAAAACATTGGGTAATATTTACATTCACAGACTTCATCCAGGCAACAATCTGCTGGTGATTGTTTTTCCAACTCTGAGGAGATTGCAGATGGAGTATCTCCTTTGTTACCATGCTTGTTTGGACCAAAGTTTTCCAAATGGCTCATGAGACCACGATGCAACATCAAATCAAAGTTCTACCAAGTTCCCCGAATTCAATAAGCGTTATCCATGTTGTGGGAATAGAGCCTCATGGAGCCAGGATGCATTTTTAATTTCATCTTCTAAATTATCTAACCTGATGGCTCTTCCTCGGATAACACCAGTGTACATAAGTTCCTCTTCAGCTGTTAAAACGAACCACTGACTACTAGGTTTCCAGGGAGATCTTGTTCACTGGAAGCCAGAGAGGTAGGCTTCAAAATTGAATTCTACTTTTTTTGTTTTTTTATTACTTTAAGGTCTGTGCTGGGGCTGGGCTGGGCTCCGTGGTACAGCAAATAAGGTTACCCGCTCATCCCCCGTACCACTACCAGGAAAAAAGGGAAAACCAAACCAAGCCACATCTGAAGTGCTTCCTCGTGAGATTCTCTGATAGGAGATCATAACCCACAGGGCCACAGGGCTTGGGAAGGGAAGCCCAGAGCCTGGTGTTGACATTCTGAGAGGACTTGGAATACACTTCCAATCGAGGTTTCTCTTGAGGTTGGGACGCGGAGAGAAGGGAATAAAGGCAGGCAGAGAGAAGCAACTGTAATTTTAAAATTGTACTTTGGGTTTTTGCCCTGTTTGTAGAGACAGGGCCTTGTGATGCAGCCCGGGATGATCTTGAATATGCAGTTGTCCTCCTGCCTGAGCCTGGGAGTGCTGGGATTGTAGGCACTACAAGCATATGCCAACAGGCCAGCTAAAACTGTACTTTAAAGAAAATTGCACCTTCCAGAGATAGCCACCTTTCCCCAAGATAACAACAACTTGTTCACTTCAGTCCTGTTTTCCACACTCCTCACTCCTACATCCTGAAGGGGCCCATTGCTTTGGGCGTGTGTTGAATTTCTGTCTCCTGCCAGAGTGGACCTCCTAGCCTTGTTCCTCCTCTCTCAGTAGAGGTAAAGGCTTTCTGGAAAGTTCCCTGAGCTACCTGACAGGATGCACCAGAAGAGGGCTTTGACTTTGGACTGCTCCCTAAAATGTCATTCACCGAAGACTCAAGTCATGGTCAGTAGAAAGGCTGACATTGACCAACACGCTGGGCACACCTTTGTCATACCCCACTGTCCTTTATTTTGGTTTGGACATTTTTTTAGTCTAGAATCTGTCCTGTGAGACATTTTTCTAGGCCATCGAATGAGTATGATCAAAATACATGAGGGATATTCATAGTAAAAACTGATTACGTAAAGGAGGCATTGCTGTGAGCTCACCTCAGCACATCTCCCCGGTTGGAACAAACCTATCCCACTGTCCTTGTCACAATCTGAAGTGTGTCTGGAAGTCCTCTTTTCTGAGCATATTTATTTCTGTAACCCAAAGAACAGTGAATGCTACTGCGGAGCTCCCTGCAATGGAGAGGCAGACTTGGGGACCACAGGGCTGTGCCTGCATCAGCCCATCTGGCACCGTGTGCTTCTGGCTCCTCCCTCAAATCAAATATCCAAGGAAGGGCGATGTTTTGAGCCAGTTCAGGACACTGAGGCAGCCGTGACATCTCAAGTGAAGACCCCCAGGAAAGAGCACTTCCAGACCTGCTCCGGAAAGTGGAAGAACGATGGGAGCATTGTGTGTGAAGTGAGGGGGAGGTTGATGAGGGGAGCTTGTGGCCATGTGTTCCTACTGTAGACACGTTAGGAGGCTAAATGCTCACTGCAACATACATCCAGCACACCTGCTGGGCTGCCTGAGCCCCTGTAGGCTTCCGATGTTGCTCAACATCTCCTGTGATCCCCAGCCTGAGCAGAAACAGAATGCGCCCATTTCTGAGTCCCGGCAGGTGGCGAGAACCCCACTCCAGTGGCTGCCGTGCGGTGATGCGTCCTCTTTTCTCACACCAACACGTCTGTACAGCCTTTGCTGTTCCACCAGCACGGGGGAGAAAGCAGCCCACGCACAGTGCGCAGCCAGGGGGCGGAAGGCCCAGTCTCTAGGCTCACACATCGCCCTGTCCTCTCTAGCTCCCCTCTTTCTCTCAACAAACAGCAGCTCCTCCCTGATGAATTTCATTGATTAAAAAATAAATCTTGTGAAGATGGACTGAAGCAGGCAAAAGTTAGAAGAGAAATCCTACTATGAAATCTAAAGGCTTCTCACCCCCAGAGAAGGCGGAAAGGTTATTCCTACCTCAGAGGGCCTTTGCTCATTTTCTTAGCAGAACGTCTGGTCTGTGTGGGGCAGCTGTCCTATCTGCTGTTTAGCTTGCAGGGAATTGGCTGGCCCAGGCTACAGCAGACCAATGTGACTGTGAGGCCACCTGTGTGCCCACTGTCTGCCTGAGCTCACCGTTGCCTCCCTGCACATTCTGTCTGAGGTCCAGGCTGACAGCTTCGGGTCAGGCATAACCCACTCAGCACCTTTACTGGCTGCTCCAGCTGAAGTTCCTGGGGGTCTTCAGTTTGGATGCCCTGCAACACTTACTTGAATCTTCTGCTCATCTTTCCCTGCATTGCAGGCCTCCTGCAAAACAGAGCCCAGGTTCTGGATGCTTATGCTGCTTGGGGCTGTGGGAGGCACCATGTTTTAATATGAGACCTTGTGTTCCCACTTCTGGGACGCTGAGGCTGGGGAAAGTGAACCACCCAGGCTGACTGTGTGTGGTCGCTGCCCTCCTCTGCAATTGTGGTTTTGAGGGAGCTGACTCTAAAAAACTTTGGTGTGTCTGACCCCCTCAGCCTCTTTCCCAATTCTGTTAGATAGCTTGTTGTTGCTGCAGGGCTCATCCTGCAGCTGGGTGATATTTCTCTACCGCTTGGAATCTACGTTGGGTATGCAACACAGGCAGGTGCGAGGCAAGGCTCAGGCACCGGTAGGGCAGCGATACCCAGGTGTCTTCAGGACAGGACGCCTTAGGGTTTGGTATATGGACTTATGGGTGTCACTGTAGCTTGTTTTACTCTGCAGAGCACCTGAGCAGTGGCATGGCATGCGGGGCATGGTTTCAAGGCAGATTGACCTACAGCCCTCGACCTGTTGCTTAACCAAAAGCGTGAACTTGGGCAGATGATCTCAGGTCTCTACACTGTAGCTAAAACGGGAAGAATAGCCGTCATGATCTTATAAGAATTAGAGTTGACATACAAAAGCATTTATTATCATCTCTGGCACTGAGTAAGTATTCAATAGATTATATATTTTTATTAATGAGGCAACTTGGGAGAAGGCAATCATGTCCAGCCTTCAACAATTTCTGTTAATTAGAGGTTAAATAAGGAGTAAGATTATATGGCATCCTGATTTTACTCACTGTGAAAAGAACTGTGTTGTCGGTTCTTAGTCTAAATGCCACCCTATTACTCCTTTCATATTAAATCTTAGACGATTTCTGATCATCTTGGTTCTAATAATTAGCTACTTTATTTAGAAGAAGCCAAAGTGTTGAATTATGTAGTGTGATACTGCTAAGCTGCGCTCACTACTGGTTTGCTTTCTTCACAGTTCATCGCACCAGCAGGAGTGGGTCTCAAGCTGGCTACACTTCTAGCCATCCCTTGAGTGCCTCGAGAGAAGCAAGTACATGCTTAAGGCAGATATAGGAAGAATCTTAGTATTGTAAACTTTAAAGAAATCTGATTTTTTTTTTTTTTTTTGCAGGATAGGGGGTTGAACCCTGGACCTTGGGCTTGTCAGGCAGGCACTTATGCTCCTGAGCTTTCTCTCTGGCCCAAGAAATAAGAATCATTTGTTGAAAACAAAACTTACTAAAAGAAGTGCCTTTCAGCAGTCTGGCCTCATGGGCTCACACACGAGGCATCTCCTGTGACAGTTGTCCACTGTCCGCTTCCTGGTCACCTGATGCTGCAGGTGTGGCCTCCGGTCTTTGGCTTGCTTTGTCTGGGGGTGCAAGGGCTTTGATTTGAAGAGAAGGGAAAGAAACCAGCCTGATCTGCTTGATCCACTGAGCTGAGCGGCTGAGGAGCAAGCTCTTCTCGCTTAGCCTGAGGACAGTGGAGCTTTTTCCTTAACACTGTCTTTAAGGAAAACCATCCAGTTTCAAGATCTGCTGTGTCTTTCCTTCTAGGTTATTGCAGCTGAGCTGAGACTGGAACATTAACACAAAAGCCCCAGAAGCATTGTCATCCTTAGGAACTTACAGAAAGCAGCAGGGATCACAGGTCTTGCTGATGAGGAATACAAATTTTGGGGGCTGAGCTTGGTGGTGTAGGAATCTGGAATCCCAGAAATCTGCAACACCAAGGTGGGAGGATCATGAGTTCAAGACCAGCCCCAGGCAACTTGGTGGTTGAGTGAGCTCTTGTCTCAAAAGAAACACATTAAAAAGAAAAAAAGAAGAAGAAAGAAAGAAAAAGACATTGGAGACATAGCCTAGTGGGAAGGTCTTAAATTCAATACCCTCCCACCCTGGAGACAATGACTAATTGGTGTGGACACAAATGTTCGATGCTGGCCTTTCTCAGGTTTTGGAGGGCCACCTTAGTCTCAGAAGCCTCAAGTGTGCTCTGAGCCCTTGGATGAAGGACACATTCTGAGAAGGTCCTCAGGACATCTGCACTGGCCCTAAGGACAAGTGTGTGTGTGTGTGTGTGTGTGTGTGTGTGTGTGCATTAGTCAGTATCAAGCTAGTCTCAACAGAACAAAATACTGGTTTATCTTCTTTGTTCTTCCCTAAGGTAATTTTATTCTTTATTTCAAGGTTCACTCTTATTATTCATTTGAAAGTCTACTGCATGGTATATTCTTGGATATGTGTAAAAACTTGAACTCTAAGCCCAGCATGGCAACCACTGGGGCCCACAGAGCCTTCTGGGGTCTGAACTTCTGGAACTGTTGATCTCCTTCACCTGAAAGCAATTACTTCTACCTGTGGTCAGCTCTCCAACCTGTGCTTCTGCCTTTTTTTTTTTTTTTTTGGTGGAACTGGGGATTGAACTCAGGCCCTTGCACTTGCCAGGTAAGTGCTTATTCCACTGAGCCATCTCCCCGGCCCTGTGCTCCTGCTTTTGAGGTAACTCAGCCCTTTTCATTTACAGCTCATGTAGACTTGAGGCAAGATCTAAGAAATAAAGAGAGACAGAAAGGACCAATTCAGGTCTTTGTCTCATGCATTACTTTAAAATTCTGGGTCATGCGGTCAGGGAGATGGCTTAGTGGCATAAGTGCTCACCTGGAAAGTACAAGGCCCTGAGTTCAGTCCCTGGTTCTGCCAAAAAAGAAAAAAAAAATTCTGGGTCAGACTCATGCTCAGCTCTGTACCTGGGAGCCTGGTCATTTCAGAAAAACAGGGCAAAGCAAGGTTTTTAGCCCTAAAGGGACCCATCTTCTCCATCACAACTAAGGACAGCAACACAAGACAAGCAGCGGTAGCTTTCTGGCTCTGCAGAGACACCCTGTGTTCTGGGTCAGGACTGATGCTCACAGGTCTCAAGCTGCCTTCCTGGGGTACAGCAGAAGCACAGCCTCACCAAAGATGAGGTGACCTCCCTAGCAGAGGTGGCCACCTCATGATGAGAGCCCACGGGGGCTCCAAACAAGAGTGATGGTCTTGGGGGACCCAGCTGTCCCTGAGGATGCCTCCAGGGCCCAGAGCCAGGCCTGAGGCCAGCACAGAGGGCACCCAGCTCATTCCAGGCCCTTTGCTGCCCCCTCACTCTCTCCTGTCTGGTGACAGGTCTGATGTTCACAGTGCTCTTCCCAAGTTAGAAAAATGCTCTCAGCTCTGGGTCTGCAGCTATTTTCCAACTTTTCCTTGCTCTGTTGGTGGTAGCTGTGAGAACGTGGGCCGAGGTTGGGTCCTGGCCCTCTGTGGCAGCATTGGTCACAGCTCAGCAGACCCTGGGGCCACAGAGGCTGCTGGGTCCCAGGAGCTTCACATGGTGCCACTTGCCATGGTTTAGCTTCTCCTGGCTTCCCCCCTCCCCAGGGAGCAACATTCGCGTACCCTTCCATGCAGTCATGGGAAGCTCAGCTGCACTTTCCTGGGGGGAGGCTCTGTTCCAGTGGACAGGGTCTGAGGAGGGGTAGTGTGTCAGGCAAAGGATGATTCCCTAGCTTCTCAGGGTGAAAGGTGAAGTCAGAGCGCTCCTCGGAAGTGGAAGCTCTGATTTTCTTCCAGAGTGCAGAGAAAGCTGAGGATCAAAATGAGGTCTTAATTACAAGGACATGGGAACTTCACAGAAGGATGGCTTTTTGACCCTGACAGGTCTACTTTTGCAAAGCCCAGAGCTCTACCTGGGCAGCAGTGGGATGGATGATGGGTAGAGATGTCTGTGCCAAAACATAGGGAGTCTTAAATTATCACATTTCCCTGAAACCTGTGCTTTCTCCTTCTCTATGAAGTCTTGCTTTAGGCAAAGCAGAGCAGTAGCGTTTCTCATAGACAGTGTAGATGTGGTCAGCGGACAGCCGTCTGTAGTCTACGCTAGCTCACCTGCTTGTCCTGGTCCTCAGCAAGGGTTGCATTGCAACATAAAATGGGAAGTGCTGGGTCCACAAAGCTAGAGAAAGGATTGCAGATTCCAAAGGTGTGGCCAATGAGGGTGAGCAAACAGAACAGGAATCAGAAGAGGAATCAGTGGGATTTCTCTACGTTGATGTAGGACTTGGTGCCCCATTGAGGAGGAGAGCTAGTGTTCTGTGCTGAATCTCGGAAACTGGGAGAGGGGGTGGCTCATGCTGCAGGAAACAAAACATGTCAGAACTTCCATGACAATGGAGAAAGCGTGAAAGGGTCAGGGGGTTTGGAAAGGGTTGAGGCTGACAGGCCAGGCCATTCATGGGCCAGAAGGACTGGAGAAGTCTCCCTGCCAGGTACAGAGGATTTGGGATTCTGGCTAAGATATAGAAAGCTGAAGTAGCTGCTTCCAACCTTGTAACAGCAACAGTACAACAACTGCACCCTGGGAAACCTGAAATTCACAGCTTTTCATGAATCCAGGAAGAGCAGAGGTGAGAGGAAGACATATTATACAGAGAAGAACAAATATAGCGGATCGCACTTCCCTAGAAGCTACAGGGCCCAGAATACAATGAATGGAGTGACATCTTCAATGTCTTAGAAGGAAACACTCATTCCTATAGTGATGCAGAACATGAGGGTGAAAGTGGTACCAGCATTGTGTAGAGTTTCTCTCTCAGCTGGAACCAGAGGACGAAGTGCTCTTGTAGAGCTGTAGTATTAAGAGCAGAAAGCATGAAAGAATCCTGAAGGAACAGGGCCATGCTGAACTCTCAGAAGCAAGGCAGAAGAAGGTATGGCAGTGACACAAGCCAGAGAAGAAGCTGGCACCTTGGATTCACTGGGATCTGGGGGACAGAGCCTGGTGCTCCCAGGGGATGAGAGGTGGGGAGACCACCCTGGCAGCTCACAATGTGCACCCACAAACAGGGAGGCACATGGTGGTTGGGCAGCTAAAAGTGGCCTCTGGAATAAAACATCCTGATTTCCTGTGAATTCCAGAGATTTGAGTGAGTTCTTGACCCCACATCCACTGAGCAGAGAGAGAACCCCTGCACCCACTCCAGCAGTGCTTAAAAAGACTGCACTTTCGTTTCATGCAAAGGGATGTAGGACTACTTCCTTGGTGCATTATGCTCTGGAAAAGGTACTTCTGGGTATTTTATTTGGGGATTAGGATTATAATCCCTCCTGGCTATAGTCACGTGGGCCTAGTGGCTACTGTGTGTGAAGTACACACAGGAAATATTGCCATCATGTAGGAAGCTCTGTTCAAGCACTGTTGCAGAGCCGGCAACATACTGCTCTTATTCCTAGACACCTTGCCAGAGGCCTTAATTCCTCACCATGTGCTCCCCTGCAAGAGGGCAAGGTGGCGTGTATAAATGGAGTTTCGGTAGGGACCCTGCTATCCCCCCAGTTTCCCAGGAACAGGTTCAATGGTGATAAACTGAGAGAACTCCATACCCTCATGTAACTTGCATGATGACATCCATTACAAATTAAGAGCGAGTCTTTAGTGTTCAGGTTCTACATGCCTCATACTTGATATGCACTGTGTCTCATATAACAGTGGTATTGTGAATTGGGCATTGTTTGCACTCCTCAGATAATACCTGGGAGGCTCAGGATGTGGGAGTGGCATACCCCAGAGGGGCAGGGGCCCTTGCAACTTCTGAAGAGTACACTGTCAACCACCGCGCAGAAACAGCTCATACATAGAAAAGGAGTTGGTGACAAGTACAGGCTGGTTCTCATGCCCAGAACTTCTCCTGAAGGTAGCTGTTGCTTCTCTGTGAAGTCTCCTGCCTTGATACTCCTCTCCTTGCCTGGAAAACTGCTTCTGGAAGGCAAGAGTCACATAGGTTTTCATCTCCATAGGATGAAACATTCATGCACAGTGTTACAGAATACAACCAATATATCGCCTTGCTCCGCCTGTTTGCTATTCCTCCTTTTGATTTAAAATACAGGCATGGACTTGAATATGTCAAGCTGTGCAAAGGGGTAGGGTCTCTATCTCAGAAGCAGACTGCACCAAAATGTAGATGGCTGCGTTAGTGGCGGGAGCAAGGCTGCTCCTCCCTCTCAGAGGAGCCCCCAATCCTGTTGGTGTGCCCCAGCCTCACAGCTCCTCGGGGGCCTGTTTGTTACCTGTCTTAGGGTGCTTAGCAGATGCTTTTAGAAGAGCACAAAAGTTTCTGCTTCTATCCATCATCAAAAAATGTCTCTGTGATGGATTGGTTGTTTATCGTCAGCTCAGCAGCCTGAACTTTAAACGACCTTTCTGTCCTTCCAACTGCAGCTGTTGTGTTCGATTTTGTACAGAAAATATGAAGGGAAAAGAATTTGAAGCCAAAGTTTTTAGTGAGGCACATACAGCTTCAGCAGCTGCCATTAGAAGGGCCTCATCAAATACCAATGCTGGGGAAAGCCCAGGGGGTCTACTTTCCAAGCCAGCCTTGGAGGAGATTTCCAGTGGAGACTGTCTATGGCAGTGCAGGCTGACGCAGATTTAAATGACCCATTTCCCTTATCTAATGAATTCAGGCCCTGGAAACTGTGAAAGCTTTAAACTGACAAGACACCAAGAGAGCTGATGTGAGACTGAGAGACAGCTGGCGCAGGCCCAGGGCCCCTAGAGTTTAGCTTCGGAAGCCGCAAATCTGCACAGATGCACGGCTGTCAGAAGGAAGACTCCAGCAGGAAGATCGTCAAAATATTGCAGTTAGATAGAGAGCTTCCCGCCGAAAGCCTTTCCTGCAAAGAGAGGATCCTTCGTTCGAAATAAAGAATGCAATGACATTTTTACATCCATTTCCACTTTGCTAAGCTAAAATAAGTGAGACTGTTTCCACTGCTGTCAGTGTAGGTTTGAAAAATCCAATTAATTTGGAAGTGTATTTAAAATTTTTAAGAAATGTTTGAATTTTATTCCTGGAAATTAAACCACTTTGATGTGGGCTCCTTTCCCAAGCTGTCTTTCCAATTCCTTTGTCTTTAGAAGCCGGGAGGACCACTTAACACTTGGTTTTCTGGTGCGAGGGGAGCCGTAGGGGGTTGTTTCTGCTGACGCAAACTTCATAAATTAGTAGGTAGAAGCAGTAGTTGCCGGCCCTGGGATTTTCCAGCAATAAACTATATCATCAATTATAATTTTATATCTTTTTAAAGCAAGCAAATTCCAAACAAAATGGAATTTATGGAATAACTGAAGTTTTATTGGTGGGAAGACACCTGAACATCAAGGACACAGTGTGCTAAGCAGCAATGCCAGGGCTTGTTGTGCTCACTAGGGCTGAAGGCTTTGGCTATGTTTTCAGAGTGTCCCCGGCAGGACTGTTCATGTCGCTCACCAGAGAGTCCTGCCAAAACCATGGAGACTGGGGAACAGCAGAACTGTTCGGCCTTGAGATTAACACCTTAAGGTTGAATTGAATCCTAGCATCAGAATTGCAACTGCACCAGCAACAGCAGCAACATCCCCCCCAAAAGTGAAAACAGAACAAGGCAGCCCTGTATTTAGTTTTAATTATATGGAATTTCCCAGCTATTTGTCATCATCTTCATTTTTAAATTTATTTTACTCTTTAGAATTCTGTAATTTTGAGGGGCATAATAGAAAGTACTCAGTACACTAAAACTATTATAATAAACCAAAATGTGTTTGCTGACTTACTGCGGGGTTTGCCTGTCGCCCAGGACTCCGGTCAGAGTGGGACCCCTTCTCTGGCCTCATTTGCGCTTCTTCACCCGTGCTGGTCTTCGTGCATGGGTCTCCCTCTCCAGCTTCAGCTCTGTGCTAGAAATAGCTTCTGACATCATAGGCCAGGGCATAGGCCACTCACAACATTAAGGACTTGTGTTCTTTCCTATTTATATACTTATTTTACCTTTTTTTGAGACAGGGTCTCGCTATGCAGCTAAAGCTGGCCTTGAGCTCAATTTGTAGCCCAAGCTGGTCTTGGACTCGCAACGACCCTCCTACCTCAGCCTCCTGAGTGTTGGGATTACAGGCGCGGCCACCACACCATCTTCCCTTTTTGAGAGCCTTCTGCTCTAGCCAGCCTGAGTTTGCAGCGCAAAGTGACCACATCTGGGGTGGCCGGTGCGCGACACGCCTTCATTCTTGTCTTCCCGTCCCTCCTCTCCTCCCTCCATCTCTTGGTCCCGTTTTCTTTGGTCCCAAGCTGTGTCCCTATTCCCTGAGATCTGTCTGGCAGTTTTCTCTGTCGTTTATTTGGGCCTTGTGTTTCTCACACAGGAACAGGAGAAGGCGTGGTGTGCGCGTGGGCGGCTGATTGCTTGCACTTCGCACCGCGACCTCACGGTGCCTCCATTTTCTCCCAGGTGACTCACGTTTTACCTTTTCTGTGGCTGAGCGGTGCCCCACGGGCATAAATACCACGTTTGCTTCATCCGCCCGCCTGCCAGTGGCCGCGTGGCTGCAGCTGTGCTGCTACAGGGATGCCGGGGCTCTCCCTGTGGCCAGGTGCCCGGCTGCGGATTCCGAGCTGCTGCTTGGGACCAGCATGGCTGTCCTCCGCCTGCAGCATTCAGTCCGTCTACCACCCCTCTCATTGTGCTAGAAGAGGGACCCGGAGCTTCTCTCTGGCCTGCGGGGATGGGGGCCTGGGCTGTGCCCCGGGGAGGCTGTGTTGCCCGAGCTCATTGGCCAGTCTTGGTAAAGGAGGCCAGGACTCCAATGTTAGGTCTGAGACTAATCAGCATCCCCACCCCCGAGATGGGCTGGGCCGGGCCCCGCGCGCGCTCCCAGGGTCAGGGCTCACGTGGGTGCGGGAGCTCTGCGGGCCATGCTATGCCGCTTCCGAAGCACTGACGTGTGCGGCTAAATTCTAGTCCTTGCTACTGCCCAAGGAGCTTTAATGAGAGAATGCACGTTTCAGCCGCTAGCGCTGCATTTGTGTCCCAATCATGGCCTAGCAATAATACATTTATTGCTTTCCCCTCATCTCTATATGCTTCTTCATATTGAAAGACTTTAGTATCTGTCTCCTGTGTGAGGAGGATCTTCCCACGCCAGATGTCTGCTCAGCCTTCCCAGTTCAGAGCAAAACCCCATCTCCTCGAAGCCTGCTGGCCCGCGCATCCTTCTGGCCTCTTGCGCGGAGCTCTTTCACTGTTCGCCGGTACCGTTACGGTGATTTACTGCTTGGCTCCCAGGTGTAGAGAGGTCTGGAGGGAGGCAACTGTGCAGTTGGAATTTGGGGACTGGGTTCACATGTCTGCTCAGTTTGTGTAGTCTGTGTTTGTGAAAGATCAAGACATTTCTGTGCTTTCTTATGCTCTGCATTATTAAAAACTTTAGTAGTTCATTGTAAAATCTGTACCTAACAGCTCAAATAGTTCCTGAATCAATAGTTCCAGAGTCTGATCTGTAAAAGTCTTCAAAATTTAGTTTTGTGACTCATGCTGTTTAAAGCTCAAAATCATGAAGTTGGATGCAGGCTTTCTAATCGGGTTCTAGTGTGCAAAAAGTTCAGCTGACAGCAGACAGGGCTGAGGGCACATCTGTGTCTGCCGGTGTCGAACCTGGAGCACAGACAGGAGCTGTGTGCTACGCTCAAGTTGCTGTTGAAGCATAGAAGAATGTACAGGTGCCCCTTTTGAGCATGTCAGAGGTTTAAAATAACTCAGGTCAATTTCTGGTTGAATAAAAAACATTTTTAAAAAATCATATTTTTCAAATTTTTATTTCTTTGAGACAGGGTCTCACTCTGTAGTTCAGCCTGGACTTGAACTCACTATGTAGTTCTGGCTGGCCTCAAATTTATAGCAACCTTCCTGCCTCAGCCTCCTGAGTGCTGGGCTGATAGGTGTATGACACCATGCCTGACTAGCTTTATTTTTTGAGTGGTTTATAACGTAATAATTGCTCTTGCGTACGTGATGTCATGTTGGGTTTTGGTACCTGAATATGTTGCAGAATGCTAACAGCAGGTCTATGTGTCTGTCCCTTCCATCACCATTTCATTATTGGAGCACCGTCGATCCAGCTCTCCCTTCTCCCCTCCCCTCTTCCTTCCTCCTTTCTCTGGTGCTGGGGACCCAACTGACCGCAGAGTTGGCTCCTGCTGGGGCTGCGTGCTCCCACGGTGCGGACCCCAGCAGCCCCTCGCCTCCAGAGATGCCTGCCCATGGCTGTCCTCCGTGCTCACACCTCCCTGCACAGCACAGCAGAGCTTCTGCTCACTACTCCTCAGCACCCAGTGACACCTTTCCCCGAGTCTCCTCCCCACTCTCTGCAGCCTGGTACCACGGTCCACGCTGGACTGTGAGAGCAGCTTTCAGGCCCCGCGCATGCGCGTGTGGCCACCCACCCTCATCTCTCTGTGCCTGCCTTATCTGAGTCAGCGTCCAGGTCTTCCATTCATCCATGTTGCCAGCAATGGCAGATTTCATTCTTTCCCAGGGCGAGTAGTATTCCATTATGCATAGGTACCACATTTTGTGTACCCATTCATCAGGTGACAGGTCTTTAAAGAGTTCATAAGATCCTCCACATAAAATCATTACTCAGTAAAGCATGAATTCTGAGTGTTTTTCTAGTCTCTCAGAACACAGTACATATTTTGCTGTTCTGTATATTTGTCTGCTTATCTCCTTACACACGTGCATCTTTCAATGCTTCCCAATTTCCATTTGAGAAACTCTTTGGCGGTCATTGGCAATGGCTCCTGACTCGCGGTGAGCACCCAAGCAGGCTCTTCAGATGGTCAGTGTGGGAGGTGACCCACCCGGGGACCCTGGGAAAACTGCCCCTCAATTCTGGGGGCATCCTGGTCCCTATGCTTCAGACCTTCACTGTTGGGAACCCAAGTGCTTCCTAAAAGACCCCTTTACTTGCAAAGAGCCCTGGTGGGCAAGCAGCCCAGGTCCTCCAACATGGCTGTGCCTGGTCGTGTCTGAAAATCCCATCTCTAGAGCTGGCCAAATAGCTCGGAGGATTAAGGTGCCTACAAGAAGGTGCAGGGGCCAGGAGTTTGATCCTCAGGTCTGCCATGCTGGCCCCTCCCCTGGGATGTGCTGAACTGGCAATTGAAACTGAGTGTGGCGGCGAGTGCCTGTTATCTCAGCTCTTGGGAGACTGTAATACACAGGGGGATCACTATGAGTCCAATCTAGTAGTGAGACTAGAGTCTTCCCTAAAACACAAAACAATAAAAATAAAAAATGACAATCCCATTCTGTTTCTTTTTTGCTTTGTGCAGATTTCACTGTTTCTCATACAGAGTTCTGTAAGTCGAATCAGTGTCATTTTTGTTATTAGTTGCCAGAACCTCATCTCCTCACATTCAAGTACCTTTCTGTCACCCTACCCACCTCTAGCACCACAAGTGCCCTTTGAGGACAGGACCGTGCCCTCCCTGCCTTCAGTGAGTAAGACAGCAATGCTGCTTGCTGATGGTGGATCCCTTCCTCAGGGCTACAAGCGCTTGCATAGGAGCGGGCCTTTCCAAATTATAATCTGTGCTTCTTGGGTTTCCTAAGACAACAACCCAAGAAAAGAGATGTGCTTGCCAGACTGGGAAACTTGCAGGATCTCCTTACTGCTTTCTTCTGGGGAAACTTGATTTTTGTCTTAGGCATTCAGACAAATGCTTACAATCTGGGAACAAAGAAAGAAAAGTGCTGTCATGGGTCTCCTACTACTTTTATAAGTGGTGGCAAGGACTGGACCCCCATCACGGTGCAAAGAAACAGGCAGCATTTAGATGAAGGTGAGCAGGCAGAAAGCAGCCGAGGCTGCTGAGCGGCCTGTCACAGCTGAGCTCAAGCCTCGACCAGTCGGGCTTCTCCAGGTACTCGCCAGAAAATGCTTTGTGGGCTACGCAGTCCAAATGCCTTCGGAATGTCATGCTCACACTTCTTCAAAGGAAAGAAAATCCTTCTGGAATATTAAATGGGCTTATGCAGGGAAGATTTTTGGCTAAAAGGAGATCAAATAGTTCCTTTTATCCAAAGCCTGTTCTGTCTCTGCTGGTGAAAAGATTCCGGCTGCTGCTGGAGACCATAAAGGCGCTTGGTGGCTCAGTTAATGACAGCAGCCAGCTCTGTCGCCTGCCTCGGCTGCGGCTTTAGAAGAGGGCTCTGCATTGATTTTTTTTTGTACTTTTCTTTTTTCATGATTATAGGACTTGATTATTAAGGGTCTGAAAATTGTAGAGGTTTTTCTTGTATTACATCTACCTTCGGGAGGTAGGATTACCCACTGGTGTTAAAAGAAGTCAAATGAAAGTGTACTTGGGATTATATGCATAAGTGAAAGGACTTCTTTCTTTCTCTATTGGCAAATGTTGAAGCATTGAGCTGAAAGAGGTCCCTGGGGGAACATTCTAGATGGAGTGCGTTACTATCCCGTGACTGCTGAAATGAAGTCCTGTGCTCAGAGTGTTGGAAATGACAGAAATCCAGTGGGTACCTGCCTGGGGCCCCAGCTCTGTGTGGAAGTGTCGGAGGGTGGGTCCACTGGGGCTGGGACGATGGAGATGGCCCAGCACCTGTTCCCCTCCAGGAAGGCCACCTCCTGCCCAGGCCTTCATAGAGGGGAGCCTTGGTGTAAGACGTTGGAGGAGACACAATTTGACCCACAAAAGGGACAAAGTGAAGCTTGAAAGGCAGGAAGATGTGGCCTTTGTGCTGAAGGTGGAATGGAGAAGGCACTTGGGGTTGGACTACTCTTCCTCCCCTCCCTCCCCTCCCTCCCCACTCCTGGGTCTCTTCTTGGCCTGGCTAGACAGAGAATGCCAAGGCGAGTGTGCACTGGAGCAGCTCCTCATCGACCGGTCCCCTGTGTGGCATCAGCACAGTCATTCCTGCTGTGGCTCTGGCCGGACTCCATCTCAGGGATGGATGTGACAGGGCCATTCATGGAAATAACTCGTGTTTTTCTTGATGCCATTTCTAGTAACTCCATGGTGAAGGGATTCTTAGAATAGGTGCATTTTCATGACATTTAAAATTTTCTGGAAGAAACATGCATGCCAGACTAGAAAACAATTGTGAAAAAAAAAAAAAAAGAAGGAAAACAACTAGTGAACTTGACTGTGCTGCAAATCAATAACACAGCCACTGGAGGAGAGGAGGCAGATAAAGGCTTTGGGGAGTAATACTTTGACTCCATGCTGTGACATTAATCACAAAGAACTCTGCACAAACACTGTGCTGCAGTTACTAAGTTTGTTTCTTTCAGAGGATGGGCCAATAATTTTGACATCATTTTAGGAGCATTTTGGAGGGGTCAGGGATGTATCTTAGAGGTGCTGTGCCTGCCTGGCAAACATGAGATCCTGAGTTCAATTCCTGGTAACCCCCCAAAAGTGTGTTTTGGGGTGCAACAAGTAAATAAGTACATCATAGATAATTGCTGTTGTCAAGGAAAGATGCTCTAGGCAGGCACGTGAGAGACCGAGCGTGAGCCCTTGGGCGTCACCCTGGAGCTGCACACGGGTGTGCACAAGCACTGTGGAGATCGAGCTAGTGCTCGCCCTGCTCTCACACCCTAGCCTGGGGGTGTGCTGGTGAGTGTGCACACAGAGGGCAAGTTGAAGTGCAGAGGGAGCCAAGCGTGCAAGCTTTGGGCCTGCTAAGTGATTACTCGGGTTTGCCTGTGAGGCCCAGTGCACACATCGGCCTCACTGCAGCTGGAAGAGGCGGCGGGGTTCAGGCCCCAGGGTGACGTGCTCTGAGAAAACAGCGATCCTGCAGCAGCTTGGACTGGGCCCAGGGGAAGGCCTGAGCTGAGGCAGTTCGAGCAACTGAGTGAATAGCACCAATGGCAGACAGCGGCTGATGAGCTCAGACAGTCCTGTGTCTGCCATGCTTTAAATATTTGATAGATACAGGGAGGAGGGGAAGTGACACTGCCTTCACTGAAGAAACCCAGTGAATAAATGTTAGCTAAGCGAGATGCACAGAACACTACGTGGGCAAACCTGCAGTAGAAGGGGCGGCCGCGCTGACGCACAGTGCTCAGGGAGCTCCCTGGGCTAGTCACTAATTACAAAGTGGAAGTAGTACCTGGAAAGTGCAGGGCTGCAGGAAGCCTCGACGAGGCACCCCGGCGAACGCTGCCCCGAGACAGCCCTGAGTGTGCCCTGCTCCCTGAACGCTTCGCCTCGATGCCCTGTGAGGGCTCCGCATGGGCTTCCATGGGATTCTTGGCGAGAACGCCTGTCCGCAGCTGGATCACAAGAAAACGCGAGGCCAGGCTCGAGGGCTGCTCCACACACACACAAACATTGTTCAGTATTTTCAGATGTGCAGAAACCATGAGAAATAAGCAAAGACTGGGGAGCATGGTAAACTGGAGGGCTCTGAGGTCCACCAAATTCAGTGACAGGTACTGCATTGTCCTGGACCATAAAGGGCCCTAGAAGAGAGCTGGCACTTTTGGTGTGAGGCCAGACCCAGTGTGCCATGTCCTGCGTCCTGGCTGTGCGCAGGGAGCGAGCGGGGTTGCAGCTAGATCGAGGGCACACAAGCCCCTGTATACTCCTCAGATATTTCTCTAAATTAAAAACTTTTTGGGCCAACCAAATAGCTCAGGGGATCAAAGCACCTGCAAGCAGGCCCAGGCACCGGGGGTTTTAACCCTGGGCCTGCACCACTGGCCCTGCCCCTGTGGTGTGCTGAGATGGCAATTGAGCCTGGGTGGTGCTGGCACGTAATCCCATCTCTTGGGAGGCTGTAAACAGGAGAATCACTATGAGTCCAATCTAGTAGCAAGACCCTGAATACCCTGTAGACCCTTCCCTAAAAAAATACAAAAATAATAAAAAAAAAATTTCAAATTTTTGTCAGGGTAAAAACTTAGGCAGCATAGATTATAGGACTTTACTTTGAGACTGGGTGTGGTGGCCCACTCCTGTAATCCTAGCACTTTGGAGGCTGAAAACAGGACGGTCACTATGAGTCTGATCTGTGTAGTGAGACCCTATAGACCTTGTACTAAATACATTAAAAAAAAATAAAAAAGAACTGTACTTCACAAGTCTGAAATGCTCCAAAATCTGAACTTTCTGAGCACTAGTTTAATGCCACCAATGGAAGATTCCATACCTGACTTCAAGGACAGGCCAGTCAAAACTTAGGTGCACTGAAAATACTATATGAAGTGGCTTCTAGGTGATGAGGTTTATAAAAAGCACAAATGAAGTTCATTTTTAGACCTAGGGACTATCTGTAAGGTAGCTTACTAAGTAGACACACATATTCCAAAATCTGAAAGAAAGCAAATCTGACACAATCTGGCCCAGCACTTTGGAGAAGGAGCATCTGGCCTGGGCCTTGCCACACACAGACCCGAGGGCTCTGGGGTGGCCATTTGGCCACTTGGAAGGCTCCGTGGCAGAGGTTGAGTTTGCTCAGGCTGCCATAACAAAAGAGCTGGAGCCTATGTAGTGTAAACAGCAGAAAGTTCTTCCTCAAATTTCCAAGCTGGAAGTGCTAAGACCCAGGTGCTAGCAGGGTTGGCCTCTTCATGGTCTTCTCTTTGAGGGTGCTTCTCACTGTGGCCTTACCTGGCTATTCCTCTGCACACTGCTGGCTTCTCTTCTGCTTCATGTGGGGACACTAGCTCTATTGGATTAAGGCCCCCATGATCATATTTTACCTCAGCTGCCCCTGTAAAGGTTCCATTTCCAACCACAGTTCCACTGGCTGTTAGGACTTGAACCTAAGAACTTTTGGAGGAGGTGTGGAATTCAGTCCACCACAGGCAGCCGGTTATGCAGGGTCTTGAAAAAAGAGGGGTGTTATGGTTCGTGTCTCGTTGTTCCCCCAATGCCTCATGCAGTCATTGGGACAGCTTCTAGAGTTTGTGATTAGTTCACGATCCAGTGCTGAGATTATTGGTGCAAGTGGTTCACCCACCCTGTGGCAGATAATCTGCATTACAAATATAAGAAAGGGAAAGAGGCTTGCTAGCTGCTGCCCGCCCTTGGCTCTTTGGTGTTTTCTGCCACCATCAATGTGAGAAGAGGAAGTGAGACAAGGGGCTCATGAGAGCACTAGCTGGTGGCAGTGCTGAGTGTGGAGAAGGCTGTGGTAGTGAAAGGAGCAAGGGAAGAGAGGGTCTGAGATGAGGTGGAAGGGCCGCGGCGGGACACTCAGAAAGCTGAATTAAGTCCAGGCACAGAAAAGAGAATAAGGGTATGTGGCAGAAAGAATGATTAGACTGGAGTAAGTGCTACCTTGGGATTCAGCACAAAGCATCATTAAATCAGAGCTGCTGGGGATTCTCAAGCAAGGTGTTCAGAGACATTCAACGAGTAGCAGGGAAATAAGACCCAATAAAGGTCAGGGGAGACATTTAGTTCTAGGAGTCTTGTTCTGAGAGGTGATCCCTAGGAGTGATGCCTGAGTAGACAAGAGTGAGTAAAGAATCTTCAGGGTAAGCGACAGGGAAGAAGAGCCCTTCTGGGATATCAGAGCCAGTGGCCCAGTGAATTCTGCCTCCTTTCTAGCCAGATGCTGGAGGGGTTTTGCAAGGTATCCATTTATGTTGCAGAAGCATTAAAGAATGAGATTTGGGAAAGACGACCCAATGTGGTGAACTTATAGTCACCTGGGGTTAGAGATTTATTGAAGATTTATTTGAAAAATAATTGTGGTACAAAAAGGAGAAAGCAAGGGTAAACCTTTCCATGTATTCGTCTCAAGTTCCACGGGTAGATGGGGAGGGAGCTGTGCCATTTCCAGTGTAGTACTGTTCATAATATGACCCTGCATTTGACAATGTTCAGCTATTTCATTTAAGATGCCAGCACTGGCATTTTAGGGTGGCCGCTGGCACCCCCTGAGTGCACTGGATTCCTGCGGCTCATACGATAATTGCTGAGAGAAGTATCAATTTGAATCACTGAGTTGTACAGAAACTGTGTGTTTCATGACTTTTTCATCTCATGAAACAAAGCTAAATTTTCCTTACGATTGGCAAAAGCTTTAGATTGAAATAAACCTGACCCTGGGCTCCAAGTTTATGGACCCCATTTGTTCCCTGTGTAAATTCTTGGTACAGCTCTGTGTATGATCCTCCTGAGGGTCACAAGATCTTATTCTTGTCAGGTGTTCATGTCTTTCCATGTAACTGAGCAATTATTTTCAAATGGATTAAGAATTTTAGGAGGCTTTGAAAGACGTCAGCAAACAGAGCACCCTGCTGTACTGAGGCTGTGTCTTGATCTAGTTATGCAGAGCATGTTTATCAGAGGAAGATACGGCCAATTTGGGCTCTGCAGACATATTATGGGATGGCCCAGAGCAATGCTGACAGCTGCAGACATGGCCTTCTGAACTGGAGTTTCTATCAGTTCAGTTTCTTTGTTCACCACTAACACCTTTTCCTTTCTCTCGTCTCCCCCACACAAATAATTCAAGTGTTTTCAGCAGTAATACTGAAAATGTGATGCCTAAATTCTTAATTATTTTTAGAAGTGCGCTTGGGGAGCTGTGCTAGTTGCTATGGGTTACCAGCTTGCTCTGTCTCCTCTAGGACATGCTGGATCTCGCAGGCCCACTCTACCAGCCTTCTTAAAACCTCACAAATGCAGAATCGAAGGAAAAGTCATATTTTTGCAACACGGATGCAGCTTGAAGACAAACCCACATTCTCCATTTTCAAGGAATTTCATCTGTCCTCATCCAGTCTCCCTATAGGGACACATGGTTCACGCAGGGGTCCTGACCCCGAGAAAACACTAAGGGGAAGTCACCCTGGCTGGGTACCTCCCTTCGTTTTCTCAGGACAAGGACTAACTGGCTTGCTGGTGTGTGCAGTGTCAGGTTGTGCGAAGGCAGCCGCTTGGTGTCTCTGTCATTTCCACCGGAGGAGCAGCACTCTTTCCTTCTGTGTGGGGAGCGGTCAGCAGAGGCCTGCGTCACGCGTGGGCTGGGAGTGCAGGGACAGGACTGAAGCGATCGCTGTGCTATGAGGGCGATCTCCCAACAGTGGGCTCGCGGGAATGAACTCAGATCTCATAAGGTGATGTCCACAAGTTGAGGAGTTCAGCGAGAGGGAAGATTTACACTGAGCTGTGCTGTACTGGGGCTGGGAAGGTGAGGACGGAGATTGCAGTGGGACACGTGGACTTGGGCGCCATGTCCCCGCATCCAGCTCCAGGCACTGAGAAATGACAGGGAGCGTGGAACACCCAGGGGACACGGCGTGGGGAGACAAGGCACACGCGTGCCTAAGGGCACTGAGAGGTGCTCAGCCGGGGGCCTTCCACTGTCTGCACCAGCTGCGCACCTGGAAGAAGCCAGCTAAGCCAGACCACACCGGAAATGGGCGGGACGACTCCCTGTGTGCTGGGAGACGGCAAAGACGGTAGGGTGGGTGCTCGGGCGCCCAGAGGGCAGGGAGCAGCCTCAGGGTGGGACCTGGGAGAGGCTGTGCTTCAGCTTTCGCCTCAGAGCAGCTCTTCACCTGTAGTCAGTTTCTGAACTGGTTTTCCTAAGAGTTGTGCAGGTGGTCCAGCAGGCTACTGTGCTATACAGAATGGATAGATTAGACAGAGGGAGACTGCTTCTTACTGAAAATGGCCCTGCAGTCCCAAACTATAGACCGAGCATGATGTGCACGCCTTTAATCCCAGCACTTGGAAGGCTGAGGCAGGAAGACCACCACAAGTTCAGGCCAGCCTGGACTACATTGTGAAACCCTGTCTCAAAACCAAACCAAACCAAAAACCATAAACGCTGAACTGTAAAAGACATCAAAACTCTAAACTAAACACAGTTTGAAGAGAGAATTAATAAATGGAAAGATATAATTAAAACTTTGCTCACACCACTGTAGTAATGAAAAATAGCTGAGAGAGTGAGAGAACAGCTTAGAGCAGCAGAAATCCAAGTGCAGGGCTCTGAGGTACCCCCCGCAGTTGTCCAGCCAACTGACGTTGGCTCTGAAGAGGCAGATGATGCCCATCACCTTATGAGGTGGAAACTGTTAGGACTGCTTTGGTCCAGCTCTCTTAACAGCGGAGTGGAGGGCTATCAACTTAACTAGACAGGACGGAGTTCAGTTTTGAGATTAGGAATACATTTGTGTAAGAAGGAAGGATGAAGGGTGCATTTACATTGAGACAGCACGGCGAGAATGGAAAACAGCAACTGTAGGAAAGAAAAGGCTGCACTTAGAGGAGAGGCAAACTACTAGTAAGAGAACGCTAATTAAATTGCTAGTAGATGTCTGTTAGTGGAGGCCAGAAGACACAGATGATATTTATAAGTACTTGGACAAAAGCAGCATTCAAAATTGAGAAGAAAATAAGTCTTTGAGAAAATAATAATTTTACTGTCCGCTGATTTTTTATGAAATAACCAAATAAGGATGCACCTCAGTAGAACACAAATAAAGCTGAAGAAATGGAGCAGAAGATGTACAGGACTGTGTGAACCAGGCTTTCTGGCAGTGCATTAGTCGGGGTTTATGAGAGAAACTCATATAACTCAAGATTGTATAAGGAAGTACAAGATCGGCTTACAACGGCCAATCCCAGAGTTGGGAGGGAGTGCCCGGAGAGCGTCTGCACGCTGTGGGCTGAAGCGTCGGTCTAGTCAAGGTCCGGACCTTGCTGTGTGTCCATGAGAGTTTGCGTCGGGAGGCCATGAGTCTGCGATGGAACATTCAAGAACCTGTGCCGGAAGGCTGGAGTGTCTGCCCCAGAAGCCAAGGGATGACGTCCAAACTGAAGGGAAAGCCTGCAGCTCCTCTGGAGACCCAGCAACTGGTCCTCCTCATTTGCCTTATACTGCATGCAGGCTACTGCCCTAGGGTGGTCTTTATGCCCACGGCATCCTTATACTCTTCTCAAGCACAGGCTGAGGGTGTTTAACAAGTTGGCCCCTTGCTGAGTCATTTAGTGAAACTTCTAAACTTCTCCAGTTGATACAACAAACAACACCCTAGAGCAGGAAGGGCACATCTGTGCCCTCAGTGTAGAGCTGTTGAATTACCTAGTTAAGCTTCTAGATGTCTCAAGTTGACACAATGCATCAACTACTACAAGTACTAAGAGAATATCTGTTAAAAAAATCAGAATTATATTACACAAGTGACCTTCCTTGGGGTAGCTTATCACGTGGTTTCATTTAATTATACCTTAACTATCAAAAAATTCCTCCCCATTACTTGCTCAATCAGAATGTCTTTCAGATCACTCAGAGCTTTCATTAATACCCATCCAACTCCACCTCTCTAATCGTGCAGTTAATTGGTATATCCATTTAGGAGCAGCTTGTTTTTCAATTCTTGCTGCTATTATCTATCAAGGTTTATATGATGAAGTTTAATTAGCACTGCAATAACTCAGAAAATACTAGACACAGCTAAATTTCGTTGACCTCTAGTTTATAGCTCATAGTTCATATTTTGTAGCTTACTGTTTTTAGTGAAAATAATTAAAGTAGGTTGGAAAGTAGGAGAGCATACGCACGCACACAAGCAGATGCCAGCGTGCCCAGGCCCACAGAGCGGAAGAGTGAGGGCGAGAGCTATTTCAGGAAAGCATTGCGTGGGAGTATTTCTGGTCAGGAGGAGTCTGCCAAGTGAGAGAAAAAGAGAAGACATTGTGAGTGGGGCTAGCCTGATGTACACATCACAGGCCTGTGTTTAAGAGAGTGGAAAGGCACTGGCTATAGCCAACTTGATGTCCTGAGCGCACAGCTTTCTGACAGTGTTGAACAGTTGGGGTTAAACTGAAATAAACATCTGCTGCATTCTTCCTGGGGTCTGACACTTCTGTTAGGTGTAGAGGAGGAATTCAAAACATGTAAGATGAAACTCATGGTCTCCAGAGGCCCTTAGAGGGGAGACAGGTTTGTGAAGTAATTTTGCTGTGATTAAGGAGCAAGAGAAAGGAGAATTAAATTCCAATTAGGGAAGCACATTACAGGACTACTTTAACTGAACCTTTTTTTTTTTTTTTTTCTTTCAGAACCAGGGGTTGAACTCAGGCCCTTGCACTTGTCAGGGAAACACTTATTCCACTGAGCCATCTCCCCGGCTCCCTTAACTGAACTTTGAAGGATGGGTAAGAATGTTTATACCAGGTGATAGCAATGGATACTCTAAGCAAGGTTGCAAAGCTCAGAGGCAAGAGAAAAATTAAAATGAAGACACAGTTGGACATTTTCTCAGGTCCTCCTTTTTACTCCTTGTGCAGGTGAAGAACTTGTCTCTGGAAAGGATTTAACGAGTTCCAGAGAAAAGGAAGTGCAGACTCATCTCAACAGAAGTGATGTCACCTATGTATGCCATTTGCCACCTGCTTTTATTCAGAAAACTTTCTTTTTGTGAAATAAATGACATTGCATGGAGCTAGCTCACTCAGTTTGCTTTTTTCTGTATCTACTGATGGATCTTTAGGTTCTATCAAATATTGTTTAATGTTACAAATAATACTTGAAATAGATTGCTATTCTAGTTTCTCCACCTTGACATGGGAAGGTTTCTCAAAAACTTCCCTAGAAAGGGAATGACAGACTCTGGATGTGTGTGATTCCAGTTTGCCAGGCTCTGGCCTCTTTAGCCATCTTCCTCTTGCTTGCTCTGCGTCATTTCTTTTCCTGACATTCATGCCTTCTATGACTTCTGCTCTGCTCTCCTCTCTCTTTGATATTCATTCTTTGGCTTAAAAAGTGAGATGACAAAGAAAGAGAGGCAATAAAATGATAATGGTCATAATTACCTCTGGAGATCACAAAGATTTCACAAGGAAAGCTGGCTGGAACTCTTTCATATGCATACCTACGGGCTAAACGTTTCTGCACCATTTTCACTCCACGCGCCCCCCCTCTATTCTGTCTCATAAAGCCTTTTCAGAGGTAGCTCATCTTGCATTGGAGTGCACCTGGACCCATCGCAAGGTGGACCAGGCTGACAGGTGCACCCCAGGGTTTCTCCATGCCTGGAGGTCAGGCAGAGACATCCTTCTGCCAGCCTGGAATCCTACCTGGCCATTCTGCACCATAACATCAGAGCCGTGATGGTAGCAGAGAGGAAGTGGGGCCATGCTTGCTCACCCAGCAACATCCAAAGGTGCACACAGGGTCACAAAACTACTTCATCGCCCAGCTCCTAGGGACACCTCTGGCCTTCCCCAAATGTGAGATGTCCAGCGTGCAACTATGGGCACTCGTTCTGTGTATCTCCTTTTGCCTTTTGTTTTCTGCTGGGGGCTAAGCCGGGAGGGAGATGACCAGTCCAGTGTCTTTCCAGCTCCCCACTCTGGGACTGCTCTTCCAGCTGTTTCTCATGGCTGGAAGGTTTCTACCTGACCTGGACATAATCACCACCTTCTTTCCTTCAAGCCTCTCAGAGCCTTGCCTTGAGCTCACTCAGCCTCCCCTGACCACTGTGCTGTCAACACATCCCCTAGCCCAGTGGGGGTGAACCTTTTAGAGCTTTCGGTGACACAAATGTCCCCTATGGCACACTTGTCACAGGTTCACCCCCACTGGCCTCTGCCAACATTCTTTTCTCTCATCCATTTTATTCCACGGTGTTGAAGGCCACGTAATCACCATGCATTTATTTATAATATGATTACTATATCCTCTGTCTCTACACTCTCCTAAAAAGACAGGAATTTTTATTTTGTTCATATGGAGGTCCCAAGTTTCTAAAACAGAGCTGAGCTCATTGTAGGTGGTTAGCAAGTACTAATCCTAAAATCCATTTTAGGCTCATCGCCATTGGGCGATGTGAATACAGATGCTTCTCAAGCCATATTGGTCATGCGAAGTCCCTTGAATTTGCACAATCCACTGGCCGCTAGTTTTGGTTTTTTTATTTATTTTTTATTTTTTTGGTGGACCAGGAATTGAACTCAGGACCTTGAACATGCCAGGCAAGCACTTATTCCACTGAGCTATTTCCCTAGTTCTGGTTTTTGATATTGTGATAGTGTTTGTTTTCACAGATATTTTAGTGGGAAACAGAAAGGATGATCCAGAGAACTGCTGGATGCCATTTTATGCTGGATATGTTAAATTGGCTTTAAGCATGATAAACTGTCAACCAGGTCATGGGTAAAAATGTTGATTAGAACAGACCAGAGTCCTGGGGGCTGGGGATATAGCTCAGTGGCATAAGCACCTGCCTGTGCAAGGTCCTGAGTTTCATCCTTCGTACTGCCAAAAAAAAAAAAAAAAAAAGAGGCCAGAGTCCTAAAGTGTAGCTCCTGAGAAGTCCTTTCAGTCACCTCTCACCTATCTCTTTCCAAACTGCTGCCCAGTTATATGCCACCAGTGTCATCTGATGGGACCATTATCCATCCTGTGCACGTCCCAGCAAGACACCGAGCAAGATGGGTTTACGCTGTGCCGGCTTCCAGACCAATAACAACAGTGTGAAGGTGTAAGTTATTCTGCACTGGGCACTCTGCTGAGCTTATTGGAAGCCGTATTTAATTCTGCAGATTTATGCCACTTGTATTTCTTTTTGTAATGATTGAGGTCATAAAGCTAGCAAGTGATGCAAGTATTTGAGCCTGCAAAATCTGGCTCTGAAGTCTGGTCGCTGGTTGCTGTTTCCTTGAGTAACAGGAAGGAGGGAAACAAATGTGACTGTGAATCTGAATCTTTCCTATAAAGAAGGATTTTAAGTCTTCCTTTCTACAAAAGAAAATGTAAAACTACAGAGAAGCCTGCAAGACTTATATGCCTGTTCTAGTTGTTTCGTGGGAAATCCTGAGACGTCTTTCTCTTTCTGGGAACGATACATGATTCCAAAAACCTGTTGGTGGCCGAGAGGCACAAAGATCAGAATAAACAAGAGTCTCCCAGTTCTTTCTGGAAAGCAGAAATTGAGCAGCTTATTTGTAGCGCTGCATAAGTGCTGGTTGCCTGGACTCTGAGACTGGCTCTGTGACCACAGCTCCCCTGACCTGCTGCCAGCATCTGCCTTTGATCTTCTGAGTCCTTTGGTAGGTTCTCATGCGATCTAATCGCACTGCCCCTGAAACCAAAGCAATTTTCATGTTTTATATTTAATCCTTTTGAGGCACTCAGCCAGGTGGTGAATTAATTACTTTTGTAGGCTGAGAAAGGATCTCTACTTAGGTGTTATATTCAGCTAAAGTTAGAAATACTTCTTTGAACACTGCCTGGATACCATTTAGGGTTTTGTTTAATCCAAAGTATGCCTCAGACTCAGAGCAGTTTGGCTCAGTTGCTGACTAAGTGTTGCTGGAGAAAAATTGCTTTAATTGCTGGTGAAGCCGGGCGTGGTGGTGCATGCCTGTAATCCCAGCACTAGGGAGGCTGAGGCAGGAGGATTGTTGTGAGTTCGAGACCAGCCTGAGCTACAAAGTGAGCTTAAGGCCAGCCTGAACTGCACAGTGAGACCCTGTCTCAAAAAAGACAAAAAAAAAAAAAAAAAAAAAAAAAAAAAATTGCTGGTGAAACCAGAAAGGGCTATTTGTGTTTGTAAACTGATGTGTTTCTAGTCAGTGACACATGTCCTAGGAGGTGGTGTGGTCAGAGGTTGCTGCAGCTGGAGGCAAAGGAGTGCTATCTAGTTGGAGGATTCTCGAATTTACCTTGAAGGCTTCAGCACACACAGGAAAGTATTGCAGCGGTTTGCAGCACCTCCCCGAGTGGGAGGGGTGCAAAGAGGCAGGACGAGACAGCACTGGATTTGAAGTCAAGAAACACAATTCCCACTCTTGCTGGCAGCACTAACTTGAATTTTTCCTTGAGTAAGCTCCCGTGATGTTGCTCGGTCTCAGGGAAGTTCTGTTTCCTCCAAGAGTTCTTCTAGAGCCACTGAAATAAAGCTCACACCGGTGCGTCATGGTGGACACTTCATACAGGCTTCAGACACTCCAACTACTCAGCAGATCACTGTGTTTCGGATTCCAAGAACGTCATTATAGATGGAGAGGATGTGGTGTCTCTAATTTCCTCACAAATAGAAAGAGAATAAAAGCATTTTAGAAGTCCTGGGCCCCATCATTTTGAAAGATGTGAGAGAACTCTGCTCTGACAAATACCTTGCCATGAGCGAGCAGCACGGTAATAGGAGAGAGGCTCCTCTTAAATCAAGTGCATGCGTCTCCTGGAGTGACTGAGGGCAGCCTTG
Source organism: Ctenomys sociabilis (assembly GCA_004027165.1). Taxonomy (NCBI): domain Eukaryota; kingdom Metazoa; phylum Chordata; class Mammalia; order Rodentia; family Ctenomyidae; genus Ctenomys; species Ctenomys sociabilis. The sequence continues at coordinate 44,009 of PVKA01004990.1, read as the reverse complement.
GCCACGTAAGCATTTCCAGAAGAAGGTCATTGTGTGTGGAATTGATTTTCGTTCTTGACTCAACAATGCCTGTTGGTCACCAGAGCTCGGTGAGAATCCCATCTGTCCAGTTAGGATGGTCCTGATTGATGGAGAAAGATTGCTAGGAGCTGGGGATGAACTTGTGCACTTGCAAATGAATTATTTAAGTGTCCTTTAGCTCTGGGTAAACACTAAGCCCCTGTCTAGACATATAAAGAGGAAGTGAAAGCTTTTATCTGGTTTAGCTAAATAGCGAAAGCCTTAGTGTACTGTGGGAGAGAGAACTGCAGTGGATGTTTATTTTCAAAAACATTATTCTAATAAAAGGCACATTGTCTCTAATCTCCCTCAGAGTTCTCTCCCTTACAGAGAGCTTGCTCACGCCCTCGTCCTTGCCATGTTCAGCAGCAGCACTGGAGGTGTTCACTCAGCGTCATCAGTTCGGTTGTCATGACTAGCTCCGTGTCTGACCTCGTTCAAAGCATCTCTCTTCCTAGTCCTTTTCCCGCTGGGGAAGAGCCACAGACTGCGTGGGGCCAGATCTGGCGACTGAGGTGGATGGGGACACGGTGTCATGTTTCTGCGTGTCTGCCCTTCTGGTGGGTGGTACCTGAGAGCCATGTTCAGTGTAGTTCAGATCGTGCCTGGTAAAGACACTCAGGAGAGAGGACTCCCAGAAAGTGGCAAGGAGGACGGGAGGGGTTGTTTAACACGTATCTAGGGTTGGTGGTATGTTGAGGGAATTGGATGGCAATGTGTCTTCTACTACAATAGATTTTTAAAAATATTCACTGTGTATTCTGATCATATCTCATATTCTACAAGTTATAGATGCCCAACAAACTATATGAATTAAGGAGATAAATATATTTTTCTCAAATTATCCAGATTATTCTCACTTTCTAGGTATAGTTCAGCACACATGAACATTAAAACCTTTTCTAGCCGGGCGTGGTGGCGCAGGCCTGTAATCCCAGCACTTGGGAGGCTGAGGCAGGAGGATTGTTGTGAGTTCGAGACCAGCCTGAGCTACAAAGTGAGCTTAAGGCCAGCCTGAACTGCATAGTGAGACCCTGTCTCAAAAAAGACAAAAAAAATAAAAATAAAAATAAAAAAATAAAACCTTTTCTATTATTCTGCTGTTTTTCACTCCAAGGTATTTTCACAGCAAATAAGCTTTAGCACACCTTGTTCCATGTGCTTTTTGTTCTAAAAAGACTTCACATATAATACATAGATTCAATTTACATTTTCTTTTTTTTTTTGGTGAGGGGAAGGGTCTACAGGGTGTTCAGGGTCTCACTACTAGATCAGGTCATAGTGATCTGCCTGTTCACAGCCTCGCAAGAGCTGGGATCACAGGTGCGCGCCACCACTCCCGGTCTCATTTCCTGTCTCAGTGCGCCCAGGGGTGGGGCCGGCACGGCAGGCACAGGGATGAAATCCCCGGCCCCTGAGCCTGCTTGCAGGTGCTTTAATCCGCTGGGCTATTTGGCCAGCTCTCCAATTTACATTTTCAACTGCCCGCATTCTACTCCATAAGATGCTACAGCAGACCGCCCCTCCCCTCAAGCCCACGCTCCAGAATTGCGTTTCACTGTCCATTCCGGGGTGTAGTCGTGTCCCCCGCCAGGGTACCCGGGGCACCCGTTCTGGATTTCTGTTGGAAAATGATTCCAGGGCAGAGAACCAGTACTGAAGGATCCGAATGTGTCCAGGGAGCTGACTGCAGCTTAAAATCTGGCCTACATGGAATTCATATAATATGTTTCAAATTTTAAAGAGACAAAAAAATAATAAGGAACATTAGAAATGATACAAAATTTCAAAACACCAAGATGATAGGAATTCAGCACGGTTGTTATATTGCATATTGTTTTCTTCAAAATAGTTGCTCAGATATAAGCGTGTAAAATTGGTCAGAAAATTTAAGCGCTAATTGTCCAATAAACTGATAGAAATTAGGATCATAATTGTCTTAGCCGTCTCCTCCCTTCCTCCTGTTTCGTTTTCTCCTTTCCCTCATTCCAGTTGTTCTTTCCTCTTGAGCAGTTTCTTCCCCTCTCATAATTTCTACTCTACCCTGTAGATTTTCTTTATCCCTGAGGCTCTCACACTAGGGGTATTTTTCCAGCAGTATCGAAAGCATCATATTAGAGCAATGCACCCGCACCCTTATTCATAGCAGCACCATTTGCCATAGCTAAATCTTGGAAACAACCCCAATGCCCACCAACTTTGGAATGGATAAAAATGGTATGGTATTTTTATACAATGGAGTATCACTGAGCTATGAAGAAAGAGAGACTCAAGGCTTTTGTAGGTAAATGGATGCAACTAGAGACCATATTCATAAGTGGAATTCGTGGATACAAATTTTTATTTACTTATTTATTTGTTTATTGACTGAGCCTACCCTGAGGGCCAGGCCGGCATGGCATGTGGTGCCAGGGATCTAAATGTAGGTCCCTGTGCCTGCCTAAGCTGGCCTAAGCAGGTACTTTAGACCGCTGAGCTATCTTGCTGGCTCCATGGGTGCAAAATTTTAAAAATATTTATAAAAACAGTCATTTAAAAATGCACAAAATTGTCTGAATTTTAAGAGAACCTATAAAGTATAAATAAGATGGGCAGCTGCAGTTTTGTTTACATTTAATGTCTAGGAGACGCTTGGCGCGAGCTTGCAGTTGGTCCTTCTTTCCAGCTGTCCACACCAAGCAGTAAACAGTAAGCGATGACAGTTAGTTCCTGCATGTACTGCCTAGTGGCCTGGGGGGTAAGCACCTTGCAGACTAGGGAAGGTAAAGCGCCACACCTATCCTGCCTTGCAGGGGCTGCCTGTCCAATAAAGACTGGAAATGGAGAAAATCTAGATACACGGTGAAATGCAGCAAGAGCACAAGTGAAGATGGAGCAAGAGGAGATTCTTTTTTTTTTTTTTTTTTTTTTTTTTTTTCTTTCAAGGGGAAAGGAAAGAAGAAAATGGAAGAGTTCAGTGGGAGAGCTGTCCTTTCTGAGGACCCGTCAGGACTCCGTGGCAGGGGAAGGGGCGGGGGAGGTGTCTCATTGCCCAGTGTACGGTCCCTGCCCTCAGACTGGCTCGGTGCCCTCCTCTGGGCACTCCTTCTGGCATCTCTCCCAACCCTCCACACTAGGCTGCCACCACGCTGTGGCTCACATCGCTCTCTTTTATTTTTCCCCTGTGATTCCTGTAAACTCCTGCTCTTCCTTCAGGGTATCTAAGGACTCACTCTGCTTCCTCCATCTCCAGTTTCCTGGGATTTGGCTGTTGCTTTCTCTGTTTTGTCATCAGTTCTGAGCTCTTTATTACGACAGCATTATCTTCTCTTGCCCCAGTGTTGTTCTGGTCTTCACATGATGCCCACTTAGAAATGCTTGCTTAATTAGTTTTTTTTTTTTTGTCTTTTTGAGACAGGGTCTCACCATGAAGTTCAAGCTGGCCTTAAGCTCCCCTTGTAGCTCAGGCTGGTCTTGAACTCACAACAATCCTCCTGCCTCAGCCTCCCGAGTGCTGAGATTACAGACCTGCACTACCATACCTGGCTGCTTAATTAGGTTGTATTGATCATTTGTATTTTCTAGTTTCTTGGAATTTTGATGTAATTATGGTTGCTAAAACAGCTCCCACATTCCTGGTCCTACTTCCCAGAAGAGAGGGACAGGCAGCCAGACAGCTTCCTCCCTTACTAGGCAGCAGCACTGCCGCCCACACGGTGAGGAGAGCTGCTGCTATTCTTAGTTTCCTTCAGTTGAAGTTGGCTTTGGGATTTGCCTTGGTCAACAAAATGTAGCAAGTGACATTGTGCAGCATCAAGAGGCTGCACCTTGACTGACTGCCATGGGCCTGGCTGCCTCGAGAAGGACCAGCCCTGTGCGAGCACTCAGTACTGCTTCCCAGGAGAGGCAGAGAAGTGGAAGCCACTCGGGCTCACTGCCATCCCGAGGGTGATGAGGCAGGTGGCGGCTGTTTCAAGCCAGAGATGCTCGCCACCTTTGCTCAAGCCACAGGCCACTGTCGGCCAGGACTGAAACGCCCCAAGAACCACCCTGCGGTCATACTTACTGGACGATTGTCGAGAAGAGCTGGTACAAAAGCATTCGAAAACCAAAAGCCAAATAGAAACACAGGCATTTGGTGGCAAGTGTGCTCGTGACCTGCAAGTCAGGGTGCTGAAGAGACAAAGCCATGGCATCTGTGCTTTCAGGCAGCACACCGAGAACTCACAGCTCGTATTGCAGCCTCCCCACAAATGATATCTAGGGGAGCAGCTTGCACATCTGGGTGATGGTTCAGCAGTCATCGCAGAGGTCCCGCAAAGTAACTGCAAGGTGAAAGTGGCCCAGCAGAGGAGAACACTTAAGGCCCTCAACGATGACAAGTGCTGGTTTCCCTGTGTGGGACAAGGTTATGACATGAATGCCCCCAGATGCAGATGTGTCTGCTGTCACTGCCGCAGGAAGGCAGTGAAGGCTGAGGCCCAGGGTAGACGCCAGGCACTGGGTAACTGGATGAAGCCCATGGCCCACTGCCTTCTTCTGTCTACTGAGCTGTACTACGTATTTTGTCCTAATTATGAAAAACATACGGAAAAATAACTAAAAACATTTTTGTAGGACACACAGGATGCTAAGATGGGCCTTATACTGAAAGCCTGCTCAGCCAGCTGGTGCCTTGTGGGTCGGTGGCTCCATTATGCAGGTACTCAAAATAGCATCTGCAGAAACTCATTCAGCATCAAATTCTGTTTCCTACCCACTAGACAATTAGAGCAGTGCTGGCGGGGAGGCAGGACAGACGTGGTCCACCAGGAACATCTCAGGGCAGCTGGCAGGGCCAGCTCAGGGATGGACCTGGGTGACATCCCATCCTCAGCGCTAAAAAAGTAATTTTCTTCCTGAAATTGAAAATTAATGTAACGTTCCTGAAGGGAAACATTTAGTATTAATCAAGTCGAGGCATAAGGCCCTTGATTTCCTTCTGCAACTCTAGTCCTAGCACGTTAACCACCCTGAGACCCCGTCTTAACCAGGCTGTGGTTTGAGACCAATCACTGAGCCTGGAGCTTTGATGGCTCCCATCTCCCATTCCTATGGGTTGCTCTAGACACCTCACAAACAGTTTTGCTTCATTTTTAGTTTTTAACTGAGGCTTTCGTCTAAAAGGAGATAGCTTCCTTTGGGGAGCTGAGGTCAGATCCCAGAAAACACAGTTCATGATATAGATTACAGTTAATAATTACTTACAACTCAGCTATGGAATGTATGTTGATATTTGCTAAAATATTATTTTGTAATAGAATGTATCCATATCAAAGGATTATACTTTTAAGCATGTGCACTACAGATCCAGACAATTCAATCTCATTAGTATAGAATCAGTAAACAAACACAGTACTTTATAAACCCTAAAGGGGAATGGGTAAACAAGAAGTATTTTTATACAGTGGAGTATTACTCAGCTATAACGAAAAGCTTGAGGCTTTTATTGATACATGGATGCTAGTAGAAACCATGTTCATAAGTGCCACGAGTCAGTTGTGTAAACATAGTATTTGCTCCCTAGTGTGAGAAACTGGAAGAGTAAATAAGATGCAAAAGCTGCAGTAGATGTTGTGAAAGGGAAAGAAACTGCTCAAAAGGAAAGAATAACTGAACTGAGAGGGGAAAGGACAAAAAAGCTTATATATATATATATATATATATATAAGCTGAAGTAATTATAACCCTAATTTCTATTAGTTCACTCAAAGGAACAGTTAGTGCTTATATTGCTTGATCAGTTTGCATCCCTATATCTGGAATCTGAGCAACTACTTTGAAGATAACAATATGCAATATAATAACCATTGTTAATTTCTTAACATCTTGCTCTAACATGCTATGTTTTTATTGCTTTTTATTATCTTTAATGTACAAAAAAGAAAAATCTATGATGAGTGGAAGAATTGTTTTTAACAGTTTAACAAATTCCTCAAGAAAAGAAGTAAAAAAAAAGCAAAAAAACAAAAAACAAAAAAAACCCCTTCATGCCTCTGAAAAGAGCATCCAAAATGATCATGCAGTGTTTTACCAAGAAAAAGGGGAAATGTTTAAGCAAGAGGTAGCTCAGCACCGGTTTTCTTTATTGTTGCATTTTGAGTTCTGGTTGAAGAGCACTCCGCACAGCACAACAGTAGAACCCTGAATTCACCTATTCCCACTTCTTTCCCAAGGGGGAGTCTCTTCTGTGACATTTCTGATAAGTAGTCTTCCAGCTTGAAGTGATTTTCACAGGCAGAGAACCACAGGAAGGAATTAATTCCTCACAAGACAAGGACCTTCACTGCTTGACAGTGCTGGCTCGCTCTAGGTTTTCTTACCAGGAATCCTGGTTCTGCCTGACAGGTCCGGCTCCGCTTCAGCAGCGCCACCCTTCACATACTTGTCAGAAATGATTATGGAACTGGTGCATCTGACTTTTAGAAAAATCATTTTGGCTACTGTATGGAGCTCACTAAGAAGACAAAAGTGAAAGGAATTAGAAAAGGAGCCGGGCAGACAAAATGAAAGAAAGGTTAAAAAGTGACAGCTCTGGGCTTCCACCTCTGGGCCCCACGGTCCCGTCTCTGAGTTGCATTTGTGGTGGAGCAGGGTGAAGTGCTTGGGACGCAGTCTCCACATTATGCTCGTACTATACACACGATGCACAGAAATGCTTGGGATGGATTACAGATTTAAGAATAAAAATAGACTCATTAAATTTAGTACTAGAAAAACTGAATCAAAAACAATTTAGAAGTACTAGAAAAATTATAGGATCAATATTTTTTGAATGCAAGGTGTAGGCAAGCCAGTGTGTAGAATGACATTGAAATGAAAACATAACAAGAGATGGTTAAATTCAGTCTTTTAGCAAATATGAGCCTGCAGAACCAAGGGAATGATATTTCTTTTGACTTAATCAACATCTCGGCTTATTCTAGTTGGTGCTTTACTCTCTTTTTTCACTGAAATTTGAGGCTGAGTGGCACCAGAGAATCCAGTGGATGGATGGAGTGGGCAAAGAGAAGCGTCCACATACCAGTGCTTTGCATTTCCAGGGAATTTCTCACATGGCCATTCTTGGTTTCCCACCTGCAGAAGTTCCTGTGGCTTCCTCCGTGGCTCCCGTGTGAACCAGCATGCCCTTCCTGGATGCAGGGCATAGCCCTTCCTCTCTGGGATTTCCCTCCACTGCAGGGCACAGCTGCAAAAGCCCTGCAGCTGTCTTTTTCTGAGCTCCTGCTGTGGTGAGGACTCCTAGCCTTGCTCCCGAATCTCTATTCTTTTTCTTCTGTCCTTCTCTGTTTCCTGATAAATTGAACTTAAGACCTTGTCAATTTGGTGCATATTAACACTCTAGTTATTAAAAAATCACAAAACAGTTAACATTTCCTTAAAGGCATGAAGGCTTAGGCTTTATTGTCTCTTAGGCAAAATATATTTATTATGTTTGGATCTAAAATGAACCCCCTAGGGCTGGCCAGGTAGCTCAGCTGATTAAAACGCCTCCTTAGGCAGAGTTCAGTGGCCAGGTTCAATCCCCAGCGTGTCATGCTGGCCTTGTCCCTGGAGCACACTGAGATGGAGACCCAGTGCTTGGGAGGGTGAAAAACAGGAAGGATCACTACAAGTCTGATCTGCATAGTGAGACCCTGTTGACCCTGTACTAAACATATAAACAAACAAGCAAAATGAACCCCCAAATCTCATGTGTTAGAGGGTGATTGGACCTTGTGTTGCCCAGGACAGGAAATGTCTACTTTTTTCTTTCAGCACCAGGTGCTGAACTCAGGCTCAGAGGTGCTTGCTGAGCAGGTGCTCGCGACGCTGAGCTACATGATAAGCCCAGGTGACTGGCTCTCAGAGGCCAGGTGATTACTGGTGGATTTACCCACCGATGAGTTCAGCAGTTACATAGGATGTGAGGAGGTAGGGCTTGCAGGTCACCTGGGGTGAGTTCTTGTTCCCAGCTCCCCCAGGCCCCACTTCCTGGTGGCCTTGAGTAAGTGCCTTTCCCTACCACGCCCCTCAGACTGGCCATTTGTGCCTTGGAGTCAACCAAGCATGCATTGAATCCTTGAAAACCAAGACCTCAAATCAATCTCGCCTTTTTCAAGTTGTCAAATAATTTGTCACAGCAATGGGAAAGTGACTAATATGGAAATTGTACCAGGAGTATGGGACACCACTGTGATTGCACATGGCCATGTGGTTCAGAAGTGAGAACTGGTGTGCAGGAGGAGTTTGGAAAGGTTTGATATGAAAAATCAAGAAATCCTAGAAGAGAAATCCTAGAAGGTTGTGTGCAGTTTGTTTTTTGTTGGGTGGAGGGGATACAGGGAATCAATCTTAAGACCTTGTGCTTCATGGGCAGGCACTTATGCCACTCAGTTGCCTCCTTGCCTAGGAGCAGTTCTTGATGTACGCTATGGACTGAAGCTCAGAAAACCAGAATTCTGATAGAGAAGCAGATGGTAAAGACCAGACTCAAAAGGCTTCAGGTGGGAAAAGTTACTCCATAAGCATTTGGACTCCTGACCATGTGTGTTATGGTCAAGCAGAAAATATGTTGACATTTTGCCCATGCCTTGAGCCTTTGTAAGAGTAGGTGTGGTGGGGAGATTAATTCAGTGGAGGAAATTTCCAGGCTTCCCAGCACCTGTGCCAAAGCGTGGGAACTGCTGGCTGCTCTTGGCTAGGTCTTCGGTAGGAATTGGGAATAAAGAGCAGAGCTGAAGGATCTGAAAATGTTGTAGTTTAAGGCCAGGAAGAAAATGCTTGTGATAAAGTTGTGATAAAGGAGAGTGGGGCTGCTAATAAGGTGAAAAAGAAAACCCTAATACTTGGCACCAGGACAATAGGAATCATGCCTTGAGGGCTTCTCAAGAGAAGGCTAGACGCCCCCTTTTCAGGCTCGGGGACACTAAAATGTCACTTGTGAAGAAAGACCCTGGGCCTTTGTGCTCAAGACAGGGTGCCTAGAGAACTGGTTCCCTACATTTGTTTTTTTTCCACTTATATGTTTGGTGCAGAGTCTCATTGCGCAGCATGGACTCATAGTGATCCTCCTGTTTTCAGCCTCCCTAGTGCTGGGATTAGGGGCATGTGCCACCATGCCTTGATTTAGGATTCGCTTCTCTGTGCTCAGCTATTGCAGAACTCAGAGGCGGTAGTAGCCATGGTCCGAGGGTCCCAGCTACTTTAGAAGCTGGTGATTGACCTTAGAGCATCCACTGAGCGCTGGCTTTTCAGCCATGGAGAAAGCAAGAGATACAGGCTCATGGAGGTTTCCACTCAGATTTGAGAAGAAGGCCTGTGAGACCAGGAAAGCAGACGTGACAGCTGCCTAGTTCTTGGCAGGAGCCCCTGAGAAGGTAGCATATGACTCTGGAAGAGTGAAGCTGAGGGTGCAGCAGAGTCCCAGGACTGGAGACACCAGGTAGGTGGAAGGCTTGCTGAGGAAAAGGGCAGGCAGTGAGCAGACCTGGCCAAGGGTGGAGGCTGTGTGCGCTGTCACTAGGAGGGCCACGGGCAGGGCTCCGGAGCCCTTTCCTGTTCACCATTCATCACAGCTGCCTTGGGTGCTCGATATAGAGAGACAAGATTGAATGTTTGTGTTGCTGGGTTTCATCCCAATTTCTGTCACTTCCCCTGCTCCTCTTTCCTGGAATGAGAATATTTGTCCTGTGATGTGGCATGTTGGAAATGTTCAACTTTCTTTCTGAGTTTTACAGGAGCTCACAACTGAGGCTCTGCCCTGAGTCTCTGGAGGGACTTTGGATTGGACTTCTCTGTGTTTTGGAAACTGTTCAGACTTCGGCAAGCTTTTGGGAGCTGGGGAAGAATGCTATGGCTTAGATCTAAAAGGTCCCATACCACGCCTCTCCGGGGGGCCCGGGTGGGAGGGCCGGGTTGCTAGGAACACAGCCTGGAGGGCACACCCACATCCACGGCTCCTTTCCTCTGCGTCCTATGGCCGCAGATTGGGCAGCTTTTCCCGACTATGCCACTGTGCAGTTTCTGCCTTGGAACCATCTGACGGTAAGCCAAATCCACTGAAATTATGAGCTGAAATAAACTTCTAATTATTATTGTTGTTATTATTATTATTATTATTATTATTATTATTATTATTATTATTTTGCGGTACCAGGAATTGAATTCAGGACCCTGTACTTGCCAGGCAAGCACTTATTCTACTGAGCTATCTCCCTGGCCTTAAACTTCTATTTCATGTTTTTTTTTTTTTTTAATTTTTCCAGTATGGGGGATCAAACTCAGAACCTTGCACTTGCCAAGCAGGTGCAGAGACCATAGAACTCTATCTCTGGCCCAAGCTTCTAGTCCTTTAAATTATAGATGTTGGGGGGCCAGGGAGCTGGCTCCGTAGAATAAGTGTTTCTGGCAAGCACAAGGGCCTGAGTTCAATCTGTTTCTGTATATATATATATATATATATATATATATATATATATATATATATGGTATTTTGTTCCAGTGATAAGAAAGACTAAAATTTAAAAAAAGAAAGAAAAACTAAAGGATAAGTTTTTCATACTTGAAGAGACTTAGGTCTCACATGGTGGTAGCATACTTGATTTCAAATTGCTGTGTAGAATAGAAATATGCCAAAAAATCTTGGAAACATAAAAACTAACTCTGTAGAAAGAAATTATTACAATTTCTATGACAAGCAGAGAATGTGTCTACCAGTTGGAAAGAAAAAGACAACACTCCCTGAAATATTGGCAAAGAATATGGACGAGCAAGGTAGAAGAAGAAATCTACATAAAATATTGAATGTCAAAAGTTTCTTACTTCATTAGAAATTTTAAAAAATAAGCTAAAATAGAAGTACTAATAATAAAATGAGAAATAGAATGATGAATATTTTATCAGTTGTTTTGACTTTCTTTTGAAGTTTGAGACTAGGTATTCAAGGCTGGTAGGGCACAGGGTGAGACAAGATTTTTGCCTTGGGCACAAAGTTGTGCTCCAAAACTCGGTAATAAGGACTAGTAATGTTTTAGTGCAAATTAGTGTAGAAAAATATATAATGAACAAAATATTAAAATTTTAAACAAAGAGAGGATCCAGCCTTGCACTTAAATTCCCTTAATCTGGCCCTGGAGATATTAGCAAACGTCAGGAGAAAGCAAAAGCCAACGTGCTCTGAGTGACAGCTCGGCGAGTGACATGTACAGTGGAAATGTACACAGCTCTGGGCACGAAAGCTCTCCCTTTGAGAATTTGTCGCAACAAAACACTAAATGAACAGAGGTATGTATGCATTTAAACATTTTGAAGGAGTCAAATAATGAAAATAGGACAATTTTGTTGATATAAATTTAGTTCTAGTCCTTCATCAGAATGAGACTGAGAAATTAAAAAATGATGTAGGTATGTGTGTTTTTACACAGAAACCTGAGTCGTGATGCCTAAGGACCTGAAAAGCACGATTTTCCTTTCCCTTTGTACACTTTCTTTCCTTGTTAAAAAATTCTTTCTGTGAGCCAGGAATCAAACACAGACTCACACATTCTAGGTGGCGATTCTACCACTGGCTACCAACTCAGCTGCCTTCATTCTTTACAAACAAAATAGTAACAAAAAAAGATTGTGTTTTAGATACACACAATCTGTCTGTCTGCTGCCTTCCTGTCAGCCTAACTATCCTTCTTTCTGAAGTAAAATTTTAAAAAATGCACTCCAGTCAGGTGTGGGCACTCACGCTGGAAGCTCCAGCACTCAGGGGTGACTGAGCCAGGAGAATCTTTGTGACTCTGAGTCCAGACTGAGCTACTGCCTCCAAAAAGAGAGGAATCTCCTGAGAAGTTATCTTCACACTTTTCTTTGTTTACTTTCTGTACCGATGACCTCTTTTCTACGACAAGAGGTATTTCCACCAAGTTGGGGGAGGAGGAAGGACCTCTCATCAAAAGAAAAACTACAGTACTGAAATCCTTAGCTACAGAAAACATCAAAATGCTGCTCAGCCCCTGTGTCGCCTAGTGGGAGGTGGCATCCTCAGCGACCTGGAGGGGCTGCTCTGCTCCCCAGGTCATCTCCTTAGGTCTCCTCTTCGTTTGTGTTTTGAACGAATACATGTATGCTCTGTAGACCCCATTCTGATCACCCTTAGGTGCTGCAGTTCTCCAACTCCAGTGCCACCTCGAGCAGGAATCTTCTGTGATCACAGCACCTCAAGTTCAGAGAAGCATTCTGCCCACTAACCCTTCCACCGCAACTGCGATGAGGACGGAGCAAGCCCGGGCCGGGCACCAGCGCTTGCGGGGAATCTGCTGTCCCTGCGAGGCGGTGTCAAGGGGTCGCCGAGCAGAGTGGTGTGAACGCTTCCAAGGATGTGCAGGCAGGAGGACAGACACCAAGGCTGTGAGCGGAGGGAGGGAGGTTCCCAGACACTGCCAGGGGCTGTGTGGGAGGCAAACAGCATCATCGTCATGAGAGGATGCTGAGAAAACCGGCAGGATGGGCAGGAACGTGCTCTGGGTCCTGACAAGAATAACTGAGTGAGAAGCAGTGTGCAGAGAAGGGTGGACAGGTAGGAAAGCTATGAGCATTTAAGAAGCCATCAGGGAGGAGGAAACTGACATTCTACAAGGGAAAAAGGGACGGTTATCGGGCAATGAATAGTCTCGGGGACTCCCCAGGACATGGGATACCATGAGTGCACAGGTGTCTTTCTAAGATGCCGCTTCCAGTGCTCAGACCCTGCGATTTTGCCCTGGCAGAAGCTCCCTTCAGGTGAGGCTGGCATTTCTGCTCAACACCAGGCATGGAGAAGGGGAAGCCCTGGTCCAGCCCCCACTTGGCAGGGAAAGGCACAATGGGTTATAAAGCCAGCATGAAAGTGAGGACAGCTGAGGAGGTTCACTCTAGGTGCCCTTTTAGCTCCCACGGAAAGCAGGGCTGAGCTCACTTGTTGGGCATGATGGAGCGTGCAGAATTATGGGCAGGAGAGCAGTGCAAGGTTGGGAAGAGCTGCCACGCGATGCTGGTGGGCAGATCAGGAAGCGATGGACTGCTCCTCGGGGAGCTGCACGAGTACCGTAATTAAGCCGTGGAATGCAGTGTGGGCTCAGGAAAAGGAAGCAAAGATCATTTTCCCCAATTAAAATTAATGAGATGAATTTTACCTGCAGAGGCCACAATAGTCTTTCTAATGACTACCGTAGAAGGCCCAGGAATGCGGCTCACCTCACCCTCTGCATATTTCAAGCAGTCCATCCCAAATTTTACACGGTGGTCTGAACCCTTCTACCTACCCAGTGCTCTACAACTGGATAGAAAACAAAGAAAGAAAAAGAAAAAATACAGGCTCAGGCTGTAATCAGCCTCCTCAAACACACAGAAAATGAAAGCTTCCAGATTCTTCAAGTATCTGGGCCAAGAGTGGCTTTCAAATTATTTAAGGTAATTTCCCTCCAAGTGATTATCCTGCTTGGCATGCAGCCTGGGCCCAGCAGAGGTGAGTCCCAGAGGGCAGGGCCAGGGGTCCCTAAGCCGCTGGGTTCCCCTGAGGTCGCCCCGCTTCGCTCTGCGCTACACGGCTCATTGTCACCCTGCCCCCAGTGCCCAGGGGAGGACTCGCTGTCAGATGTGGCCTTGGACTTGGCTCTGAGTGCGACTTGAACCTTGTCAGAAAACCATCACCTCTGTGTGTTTCTCTGTTCATTAAAAAGGGAGCCAAGAAGGGAAGATGCACTGCAGAAATTCCCCACAAGGAGCCCCGAAGCTCCGGCGCTCCTCGTGGCTGGGGCTGGCGGCTGCATCCGAAGGGTGAGCGTGCGGAGCTGGACACCCGTGGACCAGCTGGTGGAACGGACAGCGGAGGCCCCTGTCCTGCCTGTCTGAGCGGCGGCTGCAGCGCACGTAGGCCTTCACCCCTCACTGTTCCCTTGTCCTATGTAATGCTGAGGACTGTGGGCTTCCCTGTCCTCTTCGTCTGCTGCCGGTTGGTTGCCTGTCACATGCATCCCTCACCGGGCTTCCCGGGATGCTGTCCGCTTCTCCACGGAGTCCGCCGGGCACTCGTCTTCCGAGCCCCTCCTCTGTGCTCCACGGCATTTATGCATCCCCTGCATTCGTGAGAAACTTCTCAAAGATGCAGTTCAGGGCCTGCTCGCTTTGTAACTCCCCAGCATCTCGCTGTGTTTGTACAAGTTTTTATCTGTATGGCCCTTGTTTACTCGGAGGAAACCAATTAGATACACACACGCAGCTAAAATTAAAGATAAATACAATGTTTCCACTTCAATTCTGGAATTAAATAGTTTCCATCAGGGTGCCACCTTAGTCTGCTCCACATTCATCCATAGCTTTCCTTCTAATTTCATGCAGGCTGCGTGGTAGGAGACCTGAGGGATCTTTGTGGGGCGGTCACTCGGGACTCCAGAACACGTTTGGGTGTCTAGATCTCGCCCGCATGCCGCAATGAGATACATTAAACTACATAGCGTGGTTTTCTCTACATTCACAAATGACAAAGGACGGAGTAAAAGGTAAAAGTCATAAATTTGAGAAGAATAAAGACATAGAAAAAGAACACAGGTTTAAGAAGTCCTCTGTTCAGCAAAACCACTCAATGGCATTCAGCAATGAAGATGAGTACCCTCTTGAAGTTTGCATGTACAATATGGAATGGACTTCTCTTTTCAGGTAGTACTAAAGATGAGTCCAAACACGTGTTAGGCAAACACCCTGCCAGTGGTGTATATTTCCAACCCTTTAAAAATTGTTTTTGAAGTTTTTAAATATTAAAGTAAAAATTTTAATTTATATATTTGGCCCAGGGTCTCACCATGCAGTGGCACAAACAGGCGGTACCAGGGATTGAACCTGGGTCCTGGAGCTTGCCAGGCAGGCACTTAGACCTCTGAGTGCTATTTCCTTGGCCATTTTTTTTTTTTTTTTTTTTTTTTTTTGCAGAACAGATGCACAGAGGAGGGGCTCGGATTGATCTCAGGCCCTTGCACTTGCCAGAGAAATACTTATTCTACTGAGCCATCTCCCCGGCCCTTCCCTGGCCATTTTTAAGTTTTTCAAATAAATATGTATTTGGTATAGGGTCTCACTATGCAACTCAGACTCATAGTGATCTTCCTGCCTCAGCCTCCCCAACACTGGAATTGTTGGTGGCCGGCAGGGTATGTGGTACAAGTGATTGAGCCCCAGTCCCTGGGCTTGCCTAAGCAAGTGCTTAGTCCACTGAGCTATGCTGCTGCTCCAGGCATTTGCTCTCACAGCTGTTTTCTATTTACCCCCAGGGAGGAGGCTGTCTGAACCTCATCTCTGCTGCCAGGGTGATGACAATAGCCTAAGGCGCATCAGTGTCCTCCCCCCCATCAGAATTTTACTAACTGGCTCCAGACTTCTGGCTGCTGCTCCCTTTGAGGGGGTCTGACATGAGTTGTTTGTCGGCTCTTGAAAAGTTCTCCTACCCTTCACCTCTGGACGCGGGCAAGAGGCGTGGTGTCAGCGCTGTGCTGGCTGTGGGAAGACACTTCGCAGCTACTCATTAGAGGGGCCCAGTTAGCGGCTGTCGGCAGGAGATGGCTCGTCAATTGACGGCGATGCAATCACTTCCCTGACAGCTTATGCATCCAGAGATGATTGCTCTTTGTGAAACAGTGATGTTCAGGCACGACCAAACTCTCTCCAACTGGGTCTTTATTTCAGTGGAGGAAAGAAGTTAATTGAAATATGAAAAATGTGCAGTAAGGAATCACAGTAATTTACCAAGTAATGGTGACTCTAGTCATTTTTACAACTAGAATTTGCTGAAACACCTGGCAATTATTTATACATCCCAAAAACTTGTTGGGTTGGCTAATCAATAAAGCATTACCTCTTCTGGAAGCATTTTTAAAACACCAAGCAAAAAAGCAGAAGGCTATGAACAGGGCCATGCTGAGTTTTATCTCTACTGAATATGCAAACCTTTAAAGCAGTTAGCTTTAAACATTAATAGACTTTAATATCTTTATCACAATCAACAGAAAATCAGTCTTTTTCTCTGTATGTGCCCCTGCTGAGGGAGGACCCGTTCCTTGTCTGACAGTATCTGCTGTCCCACAGTGACTGTTCCAACTGTACCTAGCTCATTAACATGTTTACCAACTGAGCTGCAACTAAATGAGCAGTGAATTTAAACCCTGCCTCCACCGGGGTGCAGGAGATCACCTGAACAGCAATTTAAATGCATTTGTTTCTGTAAAATAAACTTGTAATTGCCTTGGCTCGTGTTCAAGCTGTGGCTTGCCTGATTCGACACCATCTCCTGACCATGACTTGATTTGTCGTCTCTTTTTTGACTAGTTTGGGTCTCCTATGTTATGTTTAGGAAAAGAGCTGCCTAAATCCCACTTTGTGTTATAGGGATAACAATTAGAACTCTATAGACATGAAGAACTTTTTTTTCAGTTGACAAAAAGAAAAATTATCTCTGTGTCTAAATAGGATAGCTATGTTCCATTAGGGCAAAAAATGTTGAAGCAAATCTGTAGAAATATTTGCTACAGTTTTGAAGAGATTCAGGAAAGAACAGCTATTGCTGAAGAAGACTTTTATTAATAACTTTCCAGTGGCTCTTCGTTAGGTGTGATGTTCCCCCTTTTGTTGAGCACAGTCTCAGACACGAGGGCTGTGGGAGCTTGCATATTTTTATGGAGAATGAGATAATGATCAACAGTTTTGATCACTGAATCATCCTCATTAAAATCCCTCCATGGCTGTTTCTCTTCTTAATTGTCCAAATCCTTATCTATAGCTCCAAATAGAAGACTCGACTGCCTGCTCTATTCTTTCTTTTCCCTATTACACCTAGTCTTTACTGTGCGACACATGTTCTCAAATACTGTTGGAAGAGCTGGGAACCAGCTCTCTCCATGTGAGCTCTCCCAGGAATTTCCCACCACTCCTTACAGCCTCTGTCCTTCTTAAATCATGTGTCCTCACAGTGAGCTATCTGCACTTCTCCCCAGTAAGGATTATTTATAGTCCCCACACTAGACATTCTCAGCCTTTTTATAGAAAGGCACTCCATTTGATTTGTCATTATTATTTCTTAGAAATGTTTTATTACCAGAAGAAAGAATTTGAAAGTAATAGTAAAGTTTTGGGAACCTTGATATGGAGGAATGCCATCTCCAACACAGTTCTTAAAACTCTGGAGGGAGGATGGTGGAGAATGAAGAAGACAGCTGGGGTCAGGTGGAGCCCTCTCTCCTGACAGAATAAGAAACAGCCCAGCACCTGCTGTGTATTTATTTATACAATCACCATCTGAATAAGTTCATGGGGATTTGAACAGAGTGTAGGACCTGGGACAGGAAGAATGTTTAATCTGTAGCAGAACAGCATGCAGCATCATGAGGAACAAAAGGAAGCTGTGTTATCTCCACCGAAGGTCAAGTCACTATGGCAACAGCTCCCTGGGCTGTGCACATGGCTCACAGGGCCCTGCCAAGCTTGAGGGAGGCAGCAGCCTTGTCCTAGATACTGAAGGTACAGACAGTTTCATTTCCAACAGAGGAAAGTATGAGGCTGGTTTTCCATGCAGAACTTGAACTCCATGGTCCACATGCAAAGAAGGGTAGCAATGCCCAGGAGCCTGGGGTGCCACAGAGGAAGAGATGGACAAGAAGATGGAAGCACTGAAGAGCAGAGTGTTCTGGGCCCTCCCTGAAGAACAAGGGGGTGAGCAGAGCTGGAGCCCGGGATGGTGATGCTTTCATCCTCAGCCTCTGAACACGTGCTGGGAACGGAGCATAGGCAGTGATGAAGTTGAAGGTCTTTGAACCTTCCAGGAAGTTGCTCACCCTCTTGCTCATTCAGTGACAGCTAGTTGAGGATCTGAGTTCCTGGACAGGAAATGTGTCCACTGTGCTTCTTGGCATGGCATCTAGCTGCGTGTGAGTGCTAACTATTTGG
The DNA here is from genome assembly GCA_004027165.1 of Ctenomys sociabilis. Lineage (NCBI taxonomy): Eukaryota > Metazoa > Chordata > Mammalia > Rodentia > Ctenomyidae > Ctenomys > Ctenomys sociabilis. The sequence continues at coordinate 25,994 of PVKA01004990.1, read as the reverse complement.
GGAGAAAATGGAAGATGGCAGCAAGGGCTGCTCCATCTCACCTTTTCACCTATTTCTATTTTAATTTAATTTTTTTTTTTAATGTATTTAGTACAGGATCTACAGGGTCTCACTACAAATATCGGACTAGTAATGATTCGTCTGTTTTCAGCCTCCCAAGCGCTGGGATGACAGCACACCACCATGCCCAGTCTCAGTTGCCATTGTAGCATGCCCCAGGGGCAGGGCTCACATGGCATGTTGGGGATCAAACCCTGGTCCGTGCGTCTGCCTAAGTAGGCACTTTAATCCACTGAGCTATCTGGCTGGCCTACCCATTTCTTATTGCTCTCAAAAAACTAGGTTTAAAATATTAATTATACTAACTTATTTTATATACATTCCTGAAAATCATTCAACACATGGAGAAATAGTCTGTTTCTTTTTCTTTCTTAGCTAGTTCTTGTTGGAACTGAAAGACAGATACTTTAAGTGGATTCCTTATCTTGTAGAAACTTAGTATTCTGAGAGAATTTGACAAGCTGAAAAAGTAAACATACTAATGCTTATTTATACTAAATAAATGAAGGATAATTTGCTTTGTGAAAACAAAAAGCCTTTAGAAAAGCATGCAAAAAGAAATTAGATGTACATACTTGAAGATAGACATTAATTTTTTTTTTCCTGGAGCAAGTCAAAGCCACCAGAATCTTGAGATGGCAGAAATCTTCCAGTGTAAGTCCTAGCAATGAACCAGGGTGAGGCTAAGTCTGTGGACCCAGCCAGCACAGGACAGCTAGTGTGGTGGAAAGGGGAGGCGATAGGAAGTTTTTGACTGCAAAACTAGTAATCACAGAAGAGCAATATGGTGATAAAAGTATTTCAATAATAAATTGAGGAGTGTGTCTGTCTGTATTTTACTGAGTATAAGAGACACAAAAAGTGGAGAGAAATAGGCAGGGACCTGTCATCAATTGGGTGAGTACTTACAGTTTGAGAAGTAGGCTTTAAGAAACATAATTATTAAGTCTTGGTGGTAACTTAACTACAAACTTCAGATACACATGGTGTTATAGACAGAACAGTAGCTAGGGGTTTTGTCTTCACAAAAGTCAGAAGCTCACAATACAAAAGATTTTACCTACTCATAAGCACAAATGTTTTCCTATGAGCAATTTATGTATTTACTTTTTAAAATTTCTTTTATTTTTAAGGAGAGTACAAATAGTATTAAAACAGAAAAATTACAAGTGATACAGAATTTCACTTAACAACATAATATGATTTTTTTTTCCTATGAGCAATTTAATTCATTAGGGAAATTTAAGTATCTATGAGGAACATTGAAAAAAAACCAAAATTCAAAGATCTTGGTCATTGGTGACATCAAATTTTAGCGAATTATCAGTTTCCTTGTGGATGCAGTTCCTAGATATTTAAACATAGTCTTTGGTTGGTATACCTGGGTCTGAGGGGAAACACGGGTGGTCTTTGGTCCTGGTTTCTGACACAGAGTTCTGAAGTCCCTTGTGGTCTCTTGAGTAACAGGGTAGAAAGCAGTATCTTTTGGTTAAATTTAATGGCTATCCATTTCGAAACTCTGCTGAATTTCCTGGTTAAAGGAGTGTCTTTTGTTTCAAGCCTGAGTCCACATAATGGGGGGACTTAGGATGGACCCTTGGGAGGCCCAGGGGTGCCGATCACCAGGAAGATCAAGTGGTGAGGACATCAGGGGGCTGGAGCCTGGAGTTCCACTGCCAACCTGCAGGAAAGTGTGGGAGGGGCTGAAGATCAAGCTCCTTAAGAGATGTCAGACAATGAAACAGGAATGCCTGGGTAGCCAGATGGACAGACAGAGGCTCCTGGAGGACAAGGCATCCCACCAGGGCGTGGAGGCTCTGTGCCCCCTTCTGTGTCTTGGCCCTTGTGCCCTTCCATCTGGCTTCTTTGTTATATCCTTTGTAATAAGCCGGTGAGTGACAGCAAAGTGTTTTCCTGAGTTCTGCGAGCCACATGAGGAAGTCAAACACCCCTGCGAGTTTTGGGTATCCTGCCTGCAAGGTTCTACCTGCAGTGGCCAGGCAGGACACCAACTGAGGCTTGCACTGAATTTCAGACAGGCTTCTGGAACCGAGCCCACAGCCTGTGGATCTGGCACTGTCTCCAGGGAGAAAACATCAGGATTGAGTTGGAGGACACCCAGCTGTTGCCCCCGGAGAGAGTGCTGCTGAGTTCTTATTTGGGGTGTGGGGAAAAGCCTCATGTACCTACTGTGAGAATTACTGCATAAGTCCCTGAGTACAGTTCCTAGAAGTTGCAGCATCTAGATAGCCATGTGGCTATTTTATTTTGGGAAAACAAAAATTTCCTATAATGGTATAATAAGAAGCATGTGAGGCACAGCACAGCACTGTCCCAACCCTGTGACGTTCTGCTCTACCAGGTAACTCACTTCAGCCTCACCTTTAACTCCTCTCTGTGGAGAAGCAGCCATTAGGAATGTGGATTCTGGCTCCAGCCAGTCTGCCTGGGGCTTGATTCCCACCTCTTGTGCTTACTAGTTGTGCAAATGTGAAAAAGTTATTTATCCCTTGTACCATCTTTGTACCAGATGCAGAATGGGGATAACATTGGTGAGTGACTTTTATGGCTATGATGATTAAATAATTAAATTAGTTCAAAGTCATCAGGCACTTTGAACACATAGTCTTGGCACATAAAAATCTGTTTATGGCACAATCTCAGTGTCTGCAAAACCTCACTCATAAAACTACATCTGAATATTTATAAGCCTATGAGCCTGGAAGAATGCAACTCTTCCGAAATGCTCTAGTGCATGCACCTGAAAGTTATAAAACCTTTCAAATATAAGGAAAATCACAGCAGACATCGGAAATTCGAACATTTTCATTTAATGCTAAAACCATAAACCATGTAGACCAGGAAACTTGTCACTGAAACTGTGCCCGAGGAGTGGCAAAGAAAATCCCAGCACAGGAGCCAGAACTGTGATCCACGTTCTCTTCACCATAGAAACATCCCTCCCACCTTTTCAGTCTCACCTGAATAAATAACTCTTTGCACAAAACCAATGCAAAATGGGAAAAATACCAGGCTGCCTAAAAAAAATGGCTGAGAGGGGTTCTTCCTCCCGTGAGAGCCCAGAGTGGTTCAGAGGACATTCTTGTGGTTGGGACTCAGGACTGAAAGAGTCAGAACCAGGAGTGGGGATGCCACTATATTGCCTGTCAATGCAGTGGACAGGAGTGGTGTGGGGTAAGGGTGGAGTGGGTGACATGATTTTTTTTTTCTAAAAAGAAGAGATGACTCAGGTAAGCCCAAGTTCCAGGAGTTTGGGAGTGCAAGTTTCCAGGGACATTTTCCTATTTACCTCTGTTTCCCAGGATGGTGCTGATTTATTGGAAACCATTCACTTGCTTGGGAAGAAGAGAGTGAGCATTGAACAGCTCACTAAAGTGAGTGGCTCTGGGAAGTTTATTTTATTTTGCTTTGAACTCAGTGATTTTAGGACACTAAGTTGAAAATTCAGTATTCATCATTAACAGTATACTGTACTTGCCAAGCAAACCAGCATCTTTGGTAGCCCCTTCCCAATTTCAGCTCCTATAAGCTTTACCCTAATGCATACATCAAATGACATATCCTCTCCTTGTTCACAGCCCTGGCTCCTTTCATCCCACTTTCTTTTTCCTGCTGTCTTCCTTATTCTATGCATTAGATTCCCATCACCACAACAGAAACCTGAGGAAAGGAAGTCAGAGGCATAAGATTTAATTGGTCTCAAGTTGTGGAGGTTCCAGTCCATGGTAGGATGGATCAGTTCCTCTTACGTCTGTGGGGAGGGAGAAATGGTGTGGTGGAAATATGGCTGAGGGAAGCTGCTCACTTCATGGAGGTCAGGAAGGAGGGGAGAGAGGGAGCGGGAGAGAAGGAGAGGGAAAGGAGGAGGGGAGGAGGAGGGGAGGGGGGGAGGGGGATGGAAGGGAGAAGGAGAGAGAGGGAGGGAGAGGGAGAGAGAAACACAGGGAGAAGACTGGGACAAGACATGGTCTCATATTCATGTGCTTATGACCCACCTCCTTTAACTAGGCTTTATTTTCATCATCTCTCTATGTTGCTAGCAAGTTCTAAATCCCACTTGCTGTGTTAATCTACTGATAAGATAGAGCTGTGACGATGAGTGACAACCAAGTCCCCAAAACACGACCCTTGAGGGACACTAGAGATCCAAATCCTCAGTCTTACAGTCTGAGTGGTGAGCAGCAGGGATTCCCCCTCCGTGGCTGAGGCTTGATGGGATAAGCAATAGCGCGTGCAATGGCTGTGATGCTTTAGGGCTAGCGTCAGCCTGACTGAGCCACAGGGGTTGGGGCATTTCATACCGCGTCACTTGGATTTGCCTGGGATTAACGCTTGAAGTGGAGATTGAGTAAATCCAGCCTGCCATTCAGTCACTGGAGCATGTGAACACGTAGCAAGGCTGAGTGATGGTGACAGTGATGGTGATAGTGCCAGCGGTGATGGTGACAGTAGTGCTCGTGATAGTAGTGATGGTGGAAGTGATGGTGGCCTCCTTCTGACTTATTTGGCTTGAGATGTTGGTCTTTTTTGGACTTTGGACTTGGACAAAAACATTATAAAAAGCTATGTCAAGTGGCTGCCCTAGACCATGTAGTTTGTGTAAGCCCCTTCAGTTATTTTCACACAATGAGAAGTTGTCTAATGACATATACTCAGAATGTGTCCTCATCCTTAAGTGATGTATAATTGTGCTGTATGTTTTGTAATACATGTTGTGTAGACTTAAATTATACAGGAACTATTTTAGTTCCTGTATATACACATATACATTTCTGTATATACGTGTTGGCCACCTATTGCTAATGTCTACATATGATTGTCTATATGGTCTATTTATTTATGCTATATGTATTCTATATAGTCCACATATCTAAGTTTTTTAAATGTTCAGTGCTCCCAATTTTCTTTTTTTAATACTGAAAGTTAGAACAAAAAAGATACTGTAAATCTAACAAATGACAGAATGCATGTGATACTTCCATAGTGTAATTTTAAAATATAATGTTGATATTTGAGATTACACTTACTTTAGCAAGTACAGGCACCACTGGCCATGCCCACTCCCCAGTGCTCTGAAATGGCTACTGAGGCTGGGTGTGGTGGAGCGGGCCTGTAATCCAGCACTTGTGGGCTGAAGATAGGAGGATCATTTTTTTTTTTTTTTTTTGTCTTTTTTGAGACAGGGTCTCGCTATGCAGTTCAGGCTGGCTTTAAGCTCACTTTGTAGCTCAGGCTGGTCTTGAACTCACAACAATCCTCCTGCCTCAGCCTCCCGAGTGCTGGGATTACAAGCATGCGCCACCACGCCCGGCTTAAGATAGGAGGATCATTACGAGTCTGATCTGTGCAGTAAGACCCTGTAGATATTATACTAGATACATTTAAAAAAAACCCTCTAAAATTTGGATTTTTATAATACATTGATTTCCATCTTTTTAGCTTATAGTTTTGGGAAAGATTCATATTATTATCAGAAATTAATTCCAAGTTTTGTCATTTCTGTCTCCAGCAATGAAAAGTTGTGCAAAATGAACGTGGAAAAATAGTTCTTATAGACTTCTTTGTGTTACATGTTCAAACATTGATACTATACCTTAATAAAGGCTTCAATTTTGCCACATAGTGTAAAAATACTTCCTGGCGTCACCAGTTGTAAGAACAACTAAAAGTTTGCTGGCACACAGTTGTGCAGAGGTGTTCTCATCACAAGAGACTGCGTGGGAGTCATGCCACAGTTCATGCTTCAGAGGCTTGCACTAGCCTCAGTCACGAGATGCACAATTCTAGGATTATGTACTTTACTAAAAAATAAAGTCTTTAATAACAAAATGTGTTGTGGATTTTTCCAGAGCAAAATTGGCAATCAATTAGTATAGCTGTCTGAACAATAGTTGTGTGGTTAGAAAATACTCCTAGACTGTAGGAGGAATAAAAAGTGACTCAAAAAATGTTCCTGGTGCTCTACCTGCATGTTTCATTTCTTTAACTATGGATATGAAGATCCAGTTTTTAGATACATGTTGTGTGTTAGTGTAACAAGTGTCCAGAACAAACGCACACACATAGAGGGTTGACTGTCATTCATAGTCTGGAGGTTTTGGCCTGAGGTTGGTTGGCTTTCTGGCCTGAGAAAGTAGCATGCTGTGGCAGAGACTGCTTGATGGAGGAAGCTGCTCCCTCACAGACAACAGAGAGGACGACACTGACTCCCACCATGGCTTTTGACCTGGGCTCCATCAGCTCCTGTGGCACCACAGCCTGGAGACCACAGGCTCTGACTCTCAGGCCTACTGGGCCACTTACCCAAGCCACAGCAGGCACAAGGGAAAAGCTAAGACAGACTTCTGGAATCAATGTTTGGTCATTTTTGCAATGTATTTTGATATTCTTTAGTTATTAATGTAAAAATGCTTCATGTTTTTCTCTAGAGTATCTGAGAAATTTTTGAAGTGCTAGTTGGGTGGTCATGAATTTCTTTAGGTACTCTTTACTGTGGAAACACTTTACTTTTCCATGAATTCTGAAGGTTTTTTTTTTTTTTTTTGCAGGATATTTTAGTCTGGATTTAGAGTTGTTTTCTTTTATGGTATGAAACACTTCTCTCCAAGCTCTCCTGGCCTTTAATGCTTGTGTAGAGAAGTCTGCTGTGATTCTAAGGGGTTTACCTTTATAAGTGATTTGTTCCTTTCCTTTGATGGCTTTTAAGATTTTGTTCTGGTGTTCAGCTCCTGGGATTTTGATTATGATGTCTCTTGGGGAGGTTCTCTTTTGATCATGGTTATTTGGGATTCTATGTGCCTCCCTTGCCTGTGAGTTTAGTTCTTATCCTATATTTGGAAAGTTTTCTACTATTATTTCTGCAAACTTTTAACTTTTTGTATCACGCTCAGCCATTTGTGATGTTATCTACTTTGTTTTTTACTGTCTCTAATTAATGTTGAATTTGTCTTCTTTGTAATATCTAACAGAAGTTGGGTCTATTTTCCACATTCTTTTGTTGCTCTTAAGGTATCTCTAAATGACTGATCACTCACAGTACCCTGTCTTCTTGTTCTGACACTGACCTCATGTGGGCCCTGCTACCCACACTTTCAATAGAATGTTTAATCTCTGGAACTTCTTTCAGTGCCTTTTCATGAACTGTAATGCTTTCCTATGGTGGACATCCATGTTTGTATTACATTGTTTAGCTTAGCTGGTTTTTCATTAGCACCCTCTGTAGACTCATCGACTTTTGTTTTTTATGGTCATTTCTGTTTAGTTGCATCTGCTTTGAGTTAACCAAGTGCCTTATTGTTCTACTTTTTCTTTCCTCTGTTATCCTCTCAAATAATTTATCTGTGTGGCTTCTCATTTCCTTCCCATCAGCACTCCATGGGTTAGCTTTAGGGGAGTTGGGAGTTTTGGGGGGATTTTGTTGCCTTCTCATGTTTCTATTTGGGTTAGTATGTTTGCAAGTGTGTGTGTGTGTGCACATGCTTGCAGATGTGCACATGTGCTGAGGCTTGCAGGTTGGTTACAGTGGAAGGCTTTATTGCACATGAAAGGGAATATTGGTATTTTCTCTCTCCCAGAATTCCATGCCTCCTTTACTTGGAAGGGGCGACTGCAGGGTATTGCCCTAGAGCCCATTCTCTGGGAATGGGCCATAGTATTGTTTATGTTACCATAGTGATCCAGATATTATCATACAGAGAAAACCAACTGATGGCAACAACTGTGTGGTAGTACCTTGGCTAAAGTAATGAAATGAACAACAATAAGAACGTGAAATCAAACCTAGATATGGACATACTCCACAAATGGACATAGTGTAAATAGTAAGACAAATTAAACATTGACATATATTAAACATCCACTAAAATAGAACAACTTTGCCTCCACTAATAATAGAACAGTATTCAACAGTAATACTGTACAGTTAACTGTCTAAAGATTCATAAAGCTGAATGATTGTACTAGTAAAGACAGAGGCGGTGGGGAAGAGAAGCATGAAAAGGTGACATATGAAAAACTAAGCAGTAGAAGATGAGGAGATAAGACAAATGAGAGAAAAGATCTTATTAAGGAGTAAAAGGAAATTTATAGTGTTAGGTAAAAGTAACAGAAAAGAATAAGCAAGAACAAGAAGGAAAAAAAAAGCAGCACAGATAAAAGGAAAAAAAAAAAGAAATAATAAATAAAATATTAAAAGAGAAAAAAATAAAACCAAAAAAGGGTAAAAAGAAATAAAAAAAAAAATCCCTAAACACAAGCAGGGCCTGGTGACAATGTCCGCACTCCAGGAGGCTGAGCAGGGTGATCACTGTGGGTCTGAGCCCAGCTTAAACTACATAGTGAGTTCAAGGCTAGCCTGAACTATATAGCAGATCTTGTCTCAAAACACAGCACAAGACAGGCCTGGGGAGATGGCTCAGTAGAATAAGGATTCTGAGTTCATTTCCCATACTGATAAAAACAAAAACAAAAACAAAAACAAACAAAAAATACAACACAACACCAAACACAGAAGCAACCCCCTCCAAACAACAGCAAAACAGAAAGCCCAGTGAAGGAGAAGAAAACGGGCAGGCCCAAGTATCTCTGTATTTGCAGTGGGTGGTTTCCTTCCAGTCCCTGCAGCCTGAGATCCTGCAAGCCATGGCCCTCGCTGCCTACCCAGCTTCATAGCCTGTGGCTTTCTGAGGTCCCCTCAACTCCTCTGGAGGCATCTCTCTCCAAGAATACCAGACCATGGCAACTTTCCAAGTCAGGACATGTCCTTACCTAGGTGGTGAACAGGAAAGCAGTCAGCTCAGTGGTTTCAGTGAAATGGGGCTCATACAGACCTCTGGACTGGCGCCAGCACTTTCAGATCCAGCCCTCCCTGAAAGCCGTACCTGCTGGGCCTGGGCTCCCCCCACAAAGTGCAGTTTTTTTGTGTCCCTCCTAGCCCGGGCTGGACCTTCTCAGAGGATTAGACCTAGTCCCTGTCCTTTCCCCATTTGTCCCCAGTACGGCCTCTGCCCCCGTCACTGGTGTAAGGTCCTGCTGGAAACACTGGAGTGAAGCCATGTCTTGGCTTCGGTCCAGATAATCAGTCCCCTCTCAAACCGGCAGCCGATTCTCCTCTCTGGCAGTATGGTGGGCGCTGCTCTGATCTGCCCTCTGAGCACGGCCCTCTGTGAAGGAGTCACTGTGGGAGTAAACTCTGAGGGACTGCTCCAGTTTGCAGCGGCTGCAGGCTCTCCTTGCGCTAGCTCTGTGGGTCACCCGTCATTCTTCCCAGGAGCTGCTGGCTCTCCCTGCTTACCTTCTCCAGCAAGGCTCTGGTCTCATCCATGGTTGGGCTGCCCAGCTCCTCGGGTCTTCCACAGACTCCACAGCCCTCGTGCTGGCCTGTAACATCACGGCTTTTCTCATTTTATCTTTGATGATGTGATTTAATAGAACTGTATTCATTTTTCAAAAAAAATTTTAAAGTATTCTCAGCTTCTGAGAAAATATGAGATACATAATATGTAGGTCATTAATATTAAATTTAATAGATTAAAAGCACATATGATTTTTGTCTAATGATTATATCTAATATTTATTTAATAAACAAAAAGTACTAGAAGTAAAATCTGATTTTTATCTAAATTATTGTCAGATATTTTGACCTATCTTAAATTTCTATCTTCCTTTTTAATATTATGTATAGTGCCCATAGTAGCTTTGCCTGTAAATTTATTATAAACTGTTTGGGAACCATTAACAACCAATTTCATATTCTAAACCATGTGTATATGAAAATATTGTTTAGTAAGCTATTTATGACTTTCTCCAATGGAACGTTACTGGATTTGATGTAACATATTTTCAGAAGACAAATATCCCTGACGTGCTACTTATTTGTACATAAATTGGTTATTAGAAGGTAATCGTCTTTTCAGTCCAATGCTAATAGTTATTCAAATAATTTCATGAATCAGCGTGTGCAATAAATTTCTTGGTCATAAACTTGATAAGGTTTAAATACAAGGGCATTTCAAATAAGAGAGGCTCGTCTCATAAAAATCAAAGTAACAACTCAAAGAATAGCCTGGGCTTTCAAAATTAATTATGTGGAGTGAGGGGCTGAGGAAGGTCATGTTCCGTGAGTGTTTTAAAGTGAGCCCACGATGGTGGTATTCAGGTGGCCATGGTCAATAATTTTGGCCAGCTGGACTGTGTGTTATGGTTTTTCAGATACATTGTCTGACTTCTTGAGGAAAATACCAGTTCTAGATTTTCCTTTAAATGAAAGAAAAGATAATAACTGAGTGACTCGGATTTTTCTAAGCAGATAACCTGGTTCTTCAGTCTCACAGTGCAATGAGTTGGAATATAGCAAGTAAACCTATTTCAAGGACATTGTAGAAGTAGATCGGTTTAACCTTCCATGTATCCAATTTAAAAATATGAGTTGAAAGGATTTTTTTGTTAATTTTTTTTTTTTTTTTTTTGAGACAGGGTTTCACTATGCAGTTCAGGCTGGCCTTAAGCTCACTTTGTAGCTCAGGCTGGTCTCGAACTCACAACAATCCTCCTGCCTCAGCCTCCCGAGTGCTGGGATTACAGGCCTGCGCCACCAAAATTTTCATTCTATTGATACCAAGTCTCGCTACACATTACAGGGGGTTGAACTTGGGTCCTTGTGCACGCCGCACAGGCACTTAGACCACGGAGGGTGTCCCCAGCCCAGGAAAGAAGTGTTCTCAAAGCACAAATGCTAAGTACTTCAAACAAGTGTTTAAAGTATTTTTTAAAGCTGATCACTTCAAACAAGACAAACAAGTGAAAACTTCATGGGAAACAAAGCTTGCTGCAAATGACATTGTGGAATTCCACATTAAAATACTGAAGTCCCATTGTATATCTATTGCAATGGCCAAAATCAGGTCTGAGCAGTTGCCTGGCAAGTGCAAGTTTCTGAGTTTGATCCCTGGTACTGACTGCCGTGCTGGTCTTGAAACTGGGCAAGGCTGTGGATGCTGACACAGGAGAGTCACTATGAGTCCAAACTGTGTAGTGAGGTCCTGTACCAAAATAATAATAATAAAATAAAATAAAATGGCCAAAATCTAGAAAAGCGATAAGTGCCAGTAGGGGTGTGGTGAAACAGGAGCTCTCTTCCATTGATGGTGGTCTATGAAGTGGTGTAGCAGTTTTGAAAGACAATTTTGTAATTTTTCATGAATCCCCAAATACTCTTTTCATTTGATCCAGCGGTGGTTCCATTTGGTAGTTACCTAAAGAGTTGAAAACTGTATTTACCCAAGAATGTACTCATGGCTGTATAGAGTAGTAACTCATAATTGTTAAAACTTGGAAACAGCCGTGATGTCTTTCAGCAGGTAAATGGATGCATATTTGTAAATTGTGGTAGGCAATGGAAACCGCACAGGGCTGGAAGGAAATAATTTATGGAACCCTTGGCAGACACTGGGGAGAACTTAAATATATATTACTAAGAAGCCAATTTGTAAAGGTTAGGTGATGTCCAACTATATAACATTCTGGAAAATTTGATACTAATGAGACAGTAAAATAATTAGTAGTTGTACTAGAAGTTAATGAAGAAGGAAAGATTAATAGATAAAGCACAGCAGATTTTTAGGGCAATTGTATTCTGTGTGATACTAAAAGGGTGGATACATATTATTGCATATTTGCCCAAAGCCATGGAATGAGGGCTGGTGAGATAACTCAGAAGACTAAATGATTGCTTTGGTAAGCACAAGGACCAGGGTTCGATCCCTGGTCCCAGGTACATGGAACTGGCTACTGAGCCCATGCATGGTGGTGCATGCCTGCAATTCCAGAGCTAGGGAGGCTGAAAACAGGAGGATCACTGTGAGTCTGAGCTGTGTGGTGAGATCCTGTACCAAATAAGCAACAACAACAAAAAAGTAATGGAATGTACAGTACCAGGAACAAATCCTCACCTAAACTTTGATCTTCCTATGGCCATGCTGTGTCAGTGTAAATTTGTCAGGGTAAGTTACCCACCGATGCGGGGAATGTCTCATTGGTGTGCTCCCGGGGCTGGGGCAGGAGGGCTGCAGGACACTGTGCACTCTGCTTTATTCTGCTGTGAACCTAAAACCTATTTTAAAGCTAAAGTCTACAAAAACAAGCACACAAAAGAACACACAGAATTATTTTAGAATTAAAAACAAAAGCTATTTAGAGTACTACAGTTTCTGGTGTCCCTGGGAGTTCCTGAACATTGGAACAGACTTCAAGTTTTGTGTGCTAAAGGGTTCTTGCTGTGCTGAGAAGTGGAGCTGGACAGCTTTGTAACTGGGAAACAGTGCGGGTGGTGGAGTTGTCTGCCCCATCCAGGGGCAGAGTCAGCTCAGTTTCTTCATACTTGGAATCATTCACTCACTATCTCTTTTCTATGTGCCCGCCCTGGCTTATAAGTGCAGACACGGGTAGTTGTCCACAGATACTGACACAGCTTAAACCCAGCCCAGTAGACAGTTGTCCTTGAAGGAGAACGGCCTGTACCTCTTCCAGGGCAGTCAGCTTCTTATTTATTTAGCAAATGCACAGCTGCTAGTTGCCAGATGGCAGGAGCCTCTGAAGAGAGAGCTGTTATTGTTATTCCTTGCAGCACTAGGGGTAAAAATGGGGCTTTTAAGTTTTTTAGTTTCAAAGCTGATTAATAGGACAGTTTCAATAACTAATACATTGGATGTTGTTATTTTCTTAGTGGTTATCCACAGTACAAGAAGCAGACAGGATATCCTGTCCAAATCCTATTAGTACAAATCTTCTCATTGAGTTAAACAAAGATAACTGTATATCTATCCTAACTATTCTGTATATACAGATACAAATTGGTCCTTCCTTTTTAGCCCCCTTGTTTGTTTAGTCCTGTTAGAGATGGATATTCCATTGGCATCTAAATACTATAAGTGCATGAATTCAGCAAAACAATCCAACACAGTTCAGCAGTCCACAATAGTAGTGGGTTGTCTGCAGAAGTTGTTGACTTGAGCCTTTCACAGCTCAGCATATTAATATGGCTTTACTTTATATACCTCGTTTTTATACTAAAAATAGGGTTTTTGTGTCCTAGGTGAGTAAGAGCTCTACCACTGGGCCAGGCTTCCAGTCCAGAATAATTTCAGGAAACTACCAGGAATCAGGGTCTGCATAGGACTAAGGTGTGCACCTGAGATATTTTTCCTGGTTGCTCTGAGGAGTTTGGGTTGTCTCCATCACCATGAAGGTCTCAAAAAAAAAACACAGGTTGCCCACATGCACACACTTCCTCAAGCACTGGAAAGGAAGGAAATCAGACAGGTAAAATAAGAAACCAATGAATCAATTTCAAGACATGTCAAAGGATATTATTTAATTGATTTTGTTGTTAGAAAAAGAAAACTCCCTGGCATAGAGTTTGATGGATGGTCATTAAGATTACCTTGGAGTAATAGAGTGCCAGTCTACATATGTACAATCCTATGCTATCAGAAAGGTACAAAGTATCAATTTGTGGAAGTATGCAAACCTTGAAATGGTAAGATATTCTACAAGAAACAAGCTTCTGTAGTGATGTTAGAATTTCTATAAAACGTACATGATCAATAAGTGTTATCTTTACTGTAGAAGCTCCAAATCTCACGAAGAGGAGTGCTATAAACTTATTTTATCACATAATGGCAAGTTCATGTTTAACATCAGCCCAGTGTATTTATGCACCCAGTCAGAGCACAGACTGGGTAGCAGGCAATAGACCTGGTCACCAGTCCCTCCTTCTACTCATCGTGCCTGCGTACTGAGTAGCTGATGTCTTTCTGTGGGCGTCTGAGAGTGCAGACCAACCCTGTATTTTTCTGATGTCTTCCTTCACTTTATAGTGTGGACAGCCTGTGCTGGTCCTTGCGTGCTGGGAACTAGTGTCCTCTTGGGTGAGGCTCGCTATCTTTTCGCCTGAGGTCCACAGTCATTGCTTTGTGCACTGGTCCTGGAGTGTCTGTATCTATAGCCTTCTGGTCCCAGTGGCATGTTTAGTCTCTCTGCACCTTCTGTACTCCAAGTAGGAGCCCTGAGCCTCCTGCACAACAAGGGCTCAGGGGCCACTTTACGCTCTTCTCTACTATATGGGAGAGGATGTTTTCAGAAAAGGAGGATCAATTAGATGAGAGCATGCAGAAAGAAAGGATTATGTTTAAGGAATTAGCTCACACCAGATGGGGGTATACAAACTGGAAATCTACAAGGTGGGCAGGGGGCTGGAGACCTAGGGGGACAGAAGCCCTTGCTTCTCAGGGGACATTGTTCTGATCAGTGTTAGGGCCTTCCTTCACAATTTTAGATGTAGCCAGCCCACATTACATTAGTGTAGACTTCTATGTTCATAGTGTACAGAATTAATTGTAATTGCATCTGCAAAATACCTTTAAGCAACATCTACAGTGATGCTTTACCAGTTTAGTAGTGTCCCTCTGACCCCTGGCACAGCTGATAGACACAGAATGACATCATTCTGTTTATCTGGAATGGATTCACCCTTCACACTGTAAGGCCCAGTCACTGCTCTGTGACGCTGGACATGGTGCGTCGGATGCTGCTGCAGTCTCTGAAACCCAGCTGGGGCCATGTTGGGACTGCTGTGCTCTTGTATTCCACTTTCCTTTGATCAAGACCTTGGGGATGGGAGGAATAGATCTCCCCTCTGGGACTGGGCAACCCTTCCATGGTCTCTGTCTTAGTTACTGTTCTCTTGTAGCTGGGACAAATGCCTGACACCCAAAATGAAGGAAGGAAAGGTTTATTTAGCTCACAGCTAATGGAGGTTTCAGGCCATACCTGGCTGGCTCCAAAGCAGAGGAGCATGTGACAAAAAGCAGCCGTTCACTGCAGCAGCAAAGAGCAAAAACAAATGGAGTAGCGGCAGCAATAATGGCTCTGGAGGGCAAACAAGGCTGTGTCCCTTATGTTGCATTCAGGCTATCTGTGCTGGGCTGGTTGTGGCCCTCACACCCTGATCCCAGCAGCACTCACACCCATAATCCTAGTGATCATGAATTAATCATAAACTGTAGAAATCGTCCCCATGACTTATAGGAGGCTTTGGGGGGACATGTAGACGCAAAGCATAGAATTCTGCCCCTGGGCCCCCAAAGACTCATGCACATCCCTTTATGCAAAAGGCATGTTAGTCCATTTCTAAGAGTTGCCAAAATCCTACAGTTTTAGCATTGCAAAAAAGTACAAGTCCCAAGTCTCCTCCAAGATCTAAGGCAAACTCTTAGCTGTGAGTCCCTGTACAAATGAAAAGTTAAACACTTCCAACATTCAATGGCACAAGAAAAACATAACCATTCCAAGACTGGCCATGGTGGCAATTGCCTATAATTTCAGCATTTGGGAGACTGAAAACAGAAGGATCACTATGAGTCTGATCTACATAATGAGACCCTATAGACCTTGTACTAAATACAGAAAAAAAAAAAAAGAAATTAAAAAAAATAATTCCAAAAGTATAAACAAGGAGATACAAAGCATTTGGACAAAGCAAGTCCAAAATCCAGAAGGGTAAACATTTAAGTCCTGTAGCTCCTTGTGGAGCATCAGAAGCAATCTGTGATAAATTGTGAGCTCCAAAAGCCTTACATGGTTCCACCCTACAGCACTCGTGGTGGTAGCGCCTGTGGCATCTCTCTCAGGCCTGCTTTGCTCCCTTCCCACAATTTTTCTTTGATGATCCATGTTCCTGGATTTTCCAAGCTTCTGGAGTTTCCACTGAATAGTTTCTCCCTCAAAGCTTCACACACTGCCCTCTCAGGGGCAGACTGCCTGGCCTCTCAGGCCTTCTTTTGAACTCTAGGTGGAAGCCTTCTTAACCTCAGAACTCCTGCTTTCTACATGCACCTAAAACCAATGCCACATGGATGATGCCAAGGTCTGCTGCCAGCTGGAGCAGTAGCCAGGCTTTCCTCTCTCTTGGCTGTAGGGGTCGAGGGCCTGGATTGCTGAGAGCTCTGACCCTGATTCCAAGGAATAAATTCTGCATGCTGGCCCCATTCTAGAACCTGGTGTGGTCCTGCCACCATTCTAAAACATGGGGCTCTGTGGCTTTTTCCCCAAGGCAAAGTCCCTCACCCTTGCAATTCTGAGGCCTCACCCTTGCAGCCTCCTGTGATACCCTCAGGCTTTTCTTTCTCTTGTTCCTTTTTAGCAATGAATATCCTCTCAGCTCTGTCTTTGTATTCCACAGCTTTACCAGAGCTTTGTTTCTGGCCAAACTCACAACATTTTAAATCATCCTGCTGGGTTCTTTTTTCTTGATTCTCAACACAAATCTGACTGA
The DNA here is from genome assembly GCA_004027165.1 of Ctenomys sociabilis. Classification (NCBI taxonomy): domain Eukaryota; kingdom Metazoa; phylum Chordata; class Mammalia; order Rodentia; family Ctenomyidae; genus Ctenomys; species Ctenomys sociabilis. The sequence continues at coordinate 9,583 of PVKA01004990.1, read as the reverse complement.
AAGTTCCCAACAATAGCCATGCTACTGCCTCAATATTTGGTTATTTTGAAATTTCTTTTGAAAAGATAATCTGTCTGCTATGTTTAATCTCAGTCTCAGGCAAAGTCTCTGGACATGAGCAAAATGCACACAAGCTTTCTGCCAAGCATAACACAAATCATCTGGAGTTCAACAACCAATGCTCTCCTTCTTTTCAGAATAACCCTCTCAACCTGGTCTTTATAGGAAAGATTTGTATCAGCCTTCTGGTCTTCTGAGCTCTGACCAGAATCTTCCACATAGACCAGCACTTCTCTTGTAGGTGACATTTCCAAAACTTTCCTATCTCTTCCTCAGAGCCATTCCCAGAAGCTTGTAATCTACATGTCAGGTAGTCACAGCAATGACCCCACTTATCTGGTACCAAATCTGTCTTGGTTAATTTTTTCTCATTGCTGGAACAAATACCAGAGACCCAGATATAAGGAAGGAAAGGCTCATTTAGCTCACAGTTAGTGATGGTTTCAGTCTGTACTTAACTGGCTCCAAGGCAGAGTGGTACACGGCGGAGGACAGCAGAAAACAGCAAAACAGCATGAGCAGAAGGGAGTAGAGGCAACAATGGTAACAGAGAGCAAGCCTATCTCTCTTAAGTTACATTCAGGCTACTGACCCCAGGCTGGATGTAGCACTCATACCCATAATTGCAGCGGGTCATGAGTTAATCATAAACTCTAGAAGTCTGCCCCATGACTTACATGAGGCTTTGGGGGACACCTAGGCACAAATCATAACACTCTTCATCTCTCTCTCTCTCTCTCTCTCTCTCTCTCTCTCTCTCTCTCTCTCTCTCTCTCTCTCTCTCTCTGCAGTACTGGGGATTGAACTCAGGACCTTAAGTGCTTATTCTACTGAGCTACCTCCCTGGCCTCTAACACTCTTCATCTCTTAATCCCACCATTCTTACTATTTCAGAAGAGCTCCTATTTTTCTCTTTATGGTAGAAACGTCCCTTCTACTATGTTTTCTGTTAGTTTAACATCATAATTAATCTGAGACAGCCAGGCTTGTCTCTTCATGTGCAAGGGAACCGTCTTGAAGTGGACAAGAACGAATACCCCTTTCACTCTTCACATAGAGGAAGAGAGCATCAGGCTTCCCCCTGTTTTAACTGTGGAAGCCTGAAGCAAACTATTGTTTTTATATTTATGTTGCAAAATACCACCATTTTATGGATGAAAGATGAAAACAAAGAAAGATTATAAACAATAAAGTTAGCAAAATACAACCAAAACTAAACTAAAGGCCGAAACCAAATCAACTTTCATCCCAAATTTCCAACCACACTCCTATCTGCTTAAAATAATCCTTGAATGTACTACTGATCCTGATTTGATTATCACGTAACATGTAAGTTTGTTGGTTAAATGTTCATCATTCCTGTGTCCCACAGTTAGGACCTTAGGTGGACCAGTCATGAGCCTTTTACGATAAATTACATAGGAAAAGAATGTGTTGCACTGTGTTATGGCAAATGTGCTTGTTTAGTTGAGTCACCCAAGAAGGCCAGACGCAAAGATGAGCAAGGCTGGTGGCGGGCACACAGTCTGTGACAGCGAGCAGAGCCCGAAGGGCAGAAGGAGAGAATGGCTATATTACATAGTTCTAGTTCTGGATCTGGGGGTGGTGCTGACATGATTCAGTGTAGCCATAGAAACACTACACAGCACGGGGCCAAGCATGTGAGAAAGGAAAAAAAGGTATTTAACACTTCACAGAGGGGACAAGCAGTCTCCCGACAAAGCATGAGATGGTATCAGACCAAATAACTAGGGCATTTACAAGAAGCAAACTTAAGGAAATGGAAACGTAAGCTCAAAGATATTGTCTGAGTACAGCATGGCATCAGTTTGGTTCTTTTTTGCCCTTCAATGGTGTGGTAAGAAAACACTTCTTTCTCCAAAGTGAAATCCTTGCGATGTTGATAATTTTGTCCAGATTGAGTAGCTAGTAAAGAGTGCAGGCATAGAGGAAAGGTGTGCGTGAAAACATTCAGTTTGTAGCAGTGTATAATGTAGAATTTTTAAATAAGGTATCAAAGTTCTTTTTTCTTGCTTCTAAGCTAAGGACTAAGAGTTTATCATGGAAACAAGAAATTATGAAGCTTGAGCATACGGAAGTGAAATTTAGAGCCAGACCAAATAAGTGGAGGACACTGATCTAACACTTACCTCATTTTACAAGTGGCTTGAGATTCATATTAACTAACTGCATGCAACCACCAGAAGCTGGCATAATGATTTCTAAGCCATCAGCACTGAGCATTTCTGGGAGAAAAGGGCAGGGGAGAAGCTCAAGAAACAGGGCCCTTCCCTCTGCTTCCTTGCTGTATTCGGGGATGTGACATCAGAATCCCCAAGCCGTCCACACCATGGCTTTGGGGTATGGGAAGATCCCTATCTTGTTGCATCTACTAAAGTTCTTTGATGCTATAGTCAGAAGCACCGGTGACTAAGTGTTTAAATTTTGCAAGCAGAAAAAGTACAGCAGTCACAGTACCAATGATAAGGCCCTGGGCCTAATGCACCTGCCCTGCAGGGCAGCAGAAGTTGGTCTGTTGGGTCTGTAACTGCTTTTCCAACACTGTCCAACTTCCTTCATCTCCTGCCGGTGCTGCCTCATCCAGCAGCCCCCATTTGTCATGTCGCTTTCTGCTCCCCGCTGAGAAATCCCATCACTGGCTGTTCCCATAAGGATGCTTGTGTAAGATTCCTCTGAAACACTGCAAGGAGAGGGAGTCAATGGCATTTGTCTTGCTGGCACAAATTTCTGTCCACTACAGTACTCATGTCGGGAAATGTGTTTCAGGCCTGTCCTAAATAGCTGCCCGGAACAGTGGGGCACCTGGGAAAACAACTCTTCTTGCTAATTTCCACACAGGAAAAGATAGCCCAGACCAGCACAACTCCACTTGAATGGCTTCTTGACATGCTAGCCCCCCTTCAACTCCCACAAAATTCTCCTTCACAAGCAGGGAGAATGATTGTGACTGTCACTCAGAAAATGCAATTAGTGCTTTTCCTGTCTCAGCAGCTCTGAGATTATACATGAGCTGGACAAGCTTTTGGCTCTTCTGGACCAACTCCTCATTTCATAGTGTAGGAGTTTGTGTGATAGCCTAGTCTTAAATGGGTTTACCTAAGACGATCTTATTTTGCCCCCGTGCCTTCCGGGGGTCATCTGCTGAGAGCACATCCATCACATTTTTATCCAGCTGCTTCCTGTGAAATTACGTCCCTCAGCACATAGCTTGAGGTTGGCTCTGATCAGTGCATTAAAACTGCAAGAAGGAGAACAGGAAAAATGCACAACGCTCATAGTCTTTCTTTGATATAATCATAATGGGAAGAAATCACCAGCTGGGCTGTTTTTACCTTCTATTCTCTCACTATGTCAAATTCAGCCATAGTGGACACAGAAGGCTAACATGGTGACCAGCTTGGGAAAGCCGTTTCTCTAGGCAGTCAGCTGCATCGCACAGCACGCAGCAATCCTTTTCTGCAGAGAGGTCACTTCTGCTACTCCAGCTATTATCTTAACCAGTTGCTCACTTGCTTGACAATTATTCCAGGCATTGCTGGCAAGTTCATGTGTTCCACCATGTCAGAAAGGGAGATTTTATTATGCATATATGTAGGACATACACAGGCATGTAGTATTCTTATATGTATTAAATGTATCTAAGTACTTTTCTTGCTTCATATAATCATTGCAATAAGTGGATAGTATATAAATTCCACAACTCATAAACTGAGGATCAAGATGGTGAAATGAGTTACCCAGCCTTATGGAACGATGTCTTTCAGTATCTTATTTAAAACAGTGATTTCACTTTGCCCTATCTAACTCAATTGTTTTTAACAAAGTGAATGGCATATTCTGCAGGGTACTAATCAGCTTTTCTTCTGGATGGTTAACAACCTAAGTTCACAGATCAAAATTGGAGAAATAGAAGAGCCACAAGGCCAGCCAACACTTTGGCCCTAGCCTTTCAAGGTCAGCGAAGACTCAGGACATAGGAGAACCTGTACTGCAACATCATGAAACTCAGTTGAGCCCCAAATTTTCTGAACAAGGAGATTATGGAGCCACAGAGAAAAGAGATTGAAGTTCTATAGTGTGCCTGGGGAGAGTCACATGGAGAGAAGACTTTCTCTCAGGCTCTCACAGAGAGCAAACTGGTCAAGCATTGGCCATGACTCATCCACATGGATGACACAGGCAAAGGATCTACAGAATAAGGTACAGGATTACAAGATAAACCTTGAGCGGACTTCACTGACCTCATCAGAAACAAAAACTATGTTTTGGTATATAGGTCTTGCTCTATCTAGGTCTTAACCATCCAGCGGAAACGTATAAAAATTAGGTATATAATGTGGGGCCATAATAATAAGTTGAGCTGTAAATGGCTATGGTCAACAACTTCTTCAGATGATTCACTATTGTTGTGGAATGCTGGACTGTGTTGGATTGTGTCATCGAGTTCAGGCACCTAAATTGGTTGAATGACAATGGAGTGCCCATCTTTGACAGGTGTAGACAAAGGAAGGGGTATAGAAAGGAAGAATTGTGATGTGTGTATGGACAGTACAGTTAGGATAGATATACCGTGCTTCTACATAATTCTATGAGAGGCAAGATTTGTACTAATGATGGTTGGACAAGATATTATGTCAGCTTCTAGTACTATGGACAACCACTAGGAAAATAACAAGGTAGAAAGTATTAATTATTGAATCTTTGATATAATTCAGGTCTAAAAAATAAGATATGCAAACAGCTACACTCTCTTAGTTTACTGATAAGAGACATCTTCTATAATAATGTCTGTAAGTAGAATATCATGTATGCACCTTGTACAATACCAAAACATTATGAAAACAGTTTGCAATGTATTAGTTTTTCAAATCTATCCTGTTAGGGTGTCTTAAAACTGTCTCATTGATATTTGTACTTCAATAAAATAAAAAATAAATAAAATAAAATAGTGATTTTTTTTTCCTTTTCACAAAATTGCTCCTGTTAGGGCCAGCAAGATAGCTCAGTGGCCTAAGCACCTGCTTTGGCAAGCGCAGGGACTGGGGTTTGATCCCCAGTCCCACACACTGCCTCAGCTTCACCCGTGTGTGTGCTAAGCTGGCGACTGAATCCAGGCGTGGTGACGCACACCTGTAATCCCAGCACTGGAGTGGAGAAGGGAGGCTAGAAGCAGGAGGGTCGCTACAGGTCTGAGCTGCGTAGTGAGACGCTGTGCCAAATACATAAAAAATGAAAAATAAAATAGAATAACAAAACTGCTCCTGCTTATTATGGGCAGAACCGGGGATTGAACTCAGGCTTTTGCACTTGCTAGGCAAGCAATCATTCCACTGAGCTATCTCCCCCATCCCTAATTTCACCCATTTTTGTCCAAACAATCATCTGGTCACAAAATATTTATACCATATATTTAAAATTTCACACCAGTGTTATACAATAAATTAACAATTAACAGCAAGCCTGTTTCTGTCTCTGCCCTCCAGATTATACGGTGTTTCCTGCTTGCAGTTGCTTAAGGCATTTTAGGGCTCTGCTTTTGCTTATGGCTGTTTCTTGCTAAGGGAATAAATAGTTGAACCACACAATCTAAAATGAATTTTCAACACCTGGGGATTTAGAAAAAAAGATCTAATGATTACAAATGAGTTGCTAGGATCTCCTGTCTCCTTCCCATGGAGACTCGATGATTCCCTCCGTGAGGCATAAATCTTTAGAGCAAGAATAAGACAAAAGTGTGCATAGTCACCTTTTAAATATTAAAGGAATGAAAAACATTCAATCTATTGAAAAAGTATGGAAAAGCATTGGAAATAAAATAAAGAACTCTCTCTTAAACAGAAAGACATATCCTTAGGTAGGAAGAAATATCCAAGTTATCTTAAAGAGCTGAAGATGTATTTTCTAAGATTGACACAGTGCTACTATAATGAGAAACAGGTGCATATAAATTAGGGGATAGAGAAGACTAATTGTTACTAATGAACCATTTAAAGTAGAAACTTAATGAGATGCATAATTAAGCATTAATTAGTAAAGTTGGTAACCTTCTTTCGGTTTACTTGTGCTAGAGTTTGACTTGAGGTGCAGCCTAATTTATTACTAATGCTAAAAGTGTCAGGGCTCCTGCAGGCCTGTACAAATAAGCAGAACAACTGATGTAGCTTAAAATGTTGATTTTTATATGCATTGACAAAGGTGATACTTTTCTGATTTGATGGTGATACAGTGAATACTGCGAACCCTGAACCCAAAGGTGTGTGTCTGAAAGCCAGGATTTCTGTGTTTCTTTAAAGAGATAATTTTCTACTTGCATTCTTGTGGGCTATTGTTCATACATTGTAAGACGCTTCTCCATTTACACTGATGGTGAAATGCCAACTAAAAATTTCTGCTTCTGTTTTAAGATAAAGTCCTTTATTTTTTCCACTACAGACATATATATTTCCACATGAGAGTTGGCTGTTTTTGTGTTTGAGATGCAAAGCTGTCCAGAACAGTTCCTAGTTTACTTTAGCTTTAAAGTCTTCAATGGGAAATAACCATCATGCATAAAAGCAAACAGCACTCTTCAGTAATAACATACTTGCAACATTATTAGAAATTTTTTAAGTTATTAAAACCCAGCTATTTATTTATTTTTGAAACAAGGTCTTGTTTTGTAGTTTAGGCTAGCCTGGAAGCACAGCGATCCTCCTGCCTCAGCCTCTGGGTACTGGGTTACAGGTGTACACCACCACACCTGGCTAAAATACCCATTTCAAATGTTAAGACGATGCATCCATAGAGCAGGTTTCTAAAAACTTTGGAGGATCTCCAAAATGTGCTGTTAACTAACAAAACCAGGCTGGGAAGTGTGTGTATTGTAGCCTGCTTCTTGTGCAGGGAGCATTGGCAAGCATATGTCGAGTGTGACTGTGTGTGTGTACTGATAATATTTTTTTAAACAGATTCCAAACAAAGACAGACCAAAAAATAATACAAATAATTATCTCCAGTCACAGCAAGAACACAGAGGGCAAAACATGGCAACATGCTCAATCTTGTGTTTTGGCTTCAGTTGGGAAACCGGACTGTATCTCCCATCCATGTACTAACCAGGCTGGACCCTGCTTAGCCTCCGAGATAAGATGAGATCGGGCACGTTCAGGGTGGCATGGCTGTAGACAGCATGTGCTTTACGTAAGAACAAGAACTGCAAACAGTGGGCACGTGCCTGTAATCCCAGCACTTGGGGCGCTGAAAACAGGAGGATCACCATGAGTCCAATCTATGTAGTGAGACCCTGTAGATCCTGTACTAAATACATTAAAAAAAATTACAAACAGAAAACAGCAAGACAGCTCATAAATGCAAACAAATAGTCTAGATTACAGTGAACCACATGACTTCCAGCGATTTTGAAGCCCTTATGAGACCCCTCCCGCATAAAGACAAGGACACATGAAGACATCTTGAAAGTTAGCATTGGTTTTTAAAAACTATCATGGATAGTTACAGAGCTAAAAGTAATACACAGATAAAAAAAATGAGGAGGAACAAACAAATGTTAAGAACTATTTGGAACTAGAATAACCAGGGAGAGCAGACAAATATTAAATCAAAGCAGTAAAAACCCTGTGACTCATTCACCTGAGTCAGAGCTCTATGAACTCATTTATATTTCTCTGCGTAAAAATACGATTTTTAGTTTTGTTCCCTGAAAAGCCCTGGGAGCAAAGACTGCATGGGCACAATGCCTACTGTGGAACTCGGATTGAGACCTTTTAGAGCAATGGTTGATGGCCGTGAAGGTCAGGGAGGTGCTGTATGCAAGCCAGCCTGGGATATCTTGCTAGAACAGTTGAGCAGAGGCTAAGCCAGGGTTTGTTGTCCTGTTGAAGTGTGCGGGAGCCAACCCGAAGGCCTTGCCCTGGCCAGAGGCAAAGGGCAGCCCGGCAAATGCGGCGAGATGCCAGGGATGCCCAGGCAGAGGGCGAGAAATGCCTTCGGGGGCCCAGAGCGCTTCTGGTGCCTTCAGAGCTAGCCAGGGCAGCTCCTTTCGCTCATGATTGAGTTCAAATATTCATTCTGCCTTTTCTATGGAGAATATTTCAAGATGCCTCATAGTTGATCAAAGAATCAGTTATTTATAAAAACATCATTGCGGACCGGAGAGATGGCTCAGTAGAATAAGCGCCTGCCTGGCAAGCCCAAGGGCCTGAGTTCAATCCCTAGTTCCGCAAAACAAAACAAAACAAAAAACAAACAAACATGCAAACCAACAAAACCCTCCTAGATTGCAGGGGTTTTTAAAAAAGAACATCGCTGCTGTTCCACGCAGGCAGTCGCCTACGTGTAGGTGCTTCGCGAGCACCAATGAAACAACAGACTGAAGTAAGAATCCTGTGGGACTGTAGGGTGGCTCCGTGGACGAGCGACAAGAGCCTGCCACGTCTGGGTCAGCCCAACCAGGACAGATGTGGAACTGAGGTCAGACACGAACACCTCTATCCATCGTGTACACTTCCCAGAAGAAATAAAGTGTGTATGCCGGCATGTCAACCCTCCACGACGGAGAGCGTAGTGCGCTGCAAACTTGCATGCATAAAATATTTCGAAAAGGAAGCAACCACTGTGTATAAACAAACAGAAGAAAGAACATTGTAGATTAAGAAAAACCTTGAGGGATCTATTACCCTATCGGTCCCTGACTCCTGACCGGTACCAGCATTTCAAGAGGCAATTTTTAGAAAATCAAACATAGGCTGGTGATTTTTTTATATTGACAATTAGTGTAGAATTTTGGGGTTTGGTAATGATGCTGTGATGTGTTTTAGAAAGTTCTTTGTGGTAGTTATGGGTGACATGACATGCCTTGAAGAGTTTACTTTTGGGTATCTTTGGACAAAAAGACAAAAAGAATAAGAGAATAAAAGTAACTACTGGTTACGTATGACGAGGCAGAGGAATTAATTAGATGATTATTTCTATTTTTTAATGTTTGAAACTTTCTGCAATAAAACATTGAAATCTATGACATTTATGTGGCTAATTAACATTGTGTGCGGCCGCTTGAGGACTAGGTCGCCGCGGAAGAGAAGCAGGGAAGCCGCAGCGCAGCGCCTCCTGCCGTCTATTTTGACCTCACTGTCACAGTGAAACTTTCTTTCATTTACAGGATTAAAATGTTTTAATTGAGGACTTATTTGCATGCAGTGACTAATTAACCAGCGAGCAGGGAATGTGTCTGAGGGAACATTTTTGAGAACACTAGTTTAACTGCATCTTCACCACCTAACAGAGGAACGGTGTATAAAATAATCCGGACAAATTATGCAGTCGTGCTTTGTGGGAAAAAATGGGAAATTCATTTGTTTTTCCAGGGATAGCTGCATATAATTGGCAGTCAGTTGCAATTTATTTTCTTTGTGTATACTTACTTGGGAGTACTCCTGTATGCTTCTTTTTTTTTTTTTTTTTTTTTTTTTTTTTTTTTTTTTTTTTTTTTTTTTTTTTTTTTTTT
>PVKA01004989.1:17062-94350 GCA_004027165.1 Ctenomys sociabilis | reverse complement strand
ATAATTGGGAAATATATAGAGGTGCACAATTTTAGTGCTGAAAACAGATGACTGGAAATTTAGATTCACAATAAGAAAAATATAAAACTACTTAATCTATTAAAGAAAGAAATCTACTTTTTCTATTAGCAAAATAATTCTATGCATTACATAATTTGATATTAGCAAAGAAAAAGAAAAATCTCCATAAAAGAAGTTTAAATGAAAAGGAAAACCAAGATATAATATGAATTACAGGATCCTAGTATTGTGAAAATATTGAAATTATTTAGTATATATCTTGCAATTAAGAGCAAATATACAAAAGCAACAGTATCATAAAACTAGGAAAAATATATTGAAAACAAACTGAAGACAATCTCATAATAAAATCAATACAAGAAAGATATGAGAAAATTTCATATGAGTGATTAAAATCTATAAGTGAAAGCACAAAAGTTGGGTAAATAAAACAAGAGTGTGATGGAAATCTAAGCTCAAAAGCATCAAAGAACGATAAACGTTGAGGATGTAAAGTCTTGCATTTCAAGCAAATTTTTTTTTTTAAATTGGGGAAAATCCAAAATTAAAAGCATGAGAAAGATATTTAACTGTCAGTAGAGAATTTTCTGATTAGATTGACAGGCTTGAGTAGGAAACAAATTGAAATGAAACCAAAGTATCAAATCTTAAATAAACAATTACATTTAAATGACAGGTAATAAAATGATAACAGTAATAATAAGATGTTACACAAATAGCAAACTCAAAGCTCTAATGTTTGCAATTGTCTACAGAGTAGATGAGTAACCAGTTGTATTATACTTAGTGCTTCTCTTATTGGTTAATGCATAAAATCTTCAACACACTACTTAACAATAGTTTTAGCTTTGTGATTTTATTCTAGAACTTTTTTAATATACAAATGTTCAGAATTCAGCTCTAGAGTCATAAATCTCAGTCCCAGGAAAATATGTGTTTCAAGTAGCTTCAGCCCAGGTAAACCTTTGCCTGGCTACCAGATAAATGTCAAGCAGGATGGTAACTGTTGCTTGCTTACTTTCTTTCTGTGCCATGTGATCTTTCCTCTGATTGTGTGTTTTTGCTTTATTTCTCCCCTTTTGACAGTCAGTAAGTTACTATATTAGTACTGTTAGTTTGAGCAAATGAGCTCAATCTATTGTATGCTTTGACCCATTATCGATATTGATTGATTGATTCATTCATTCATTCATTCAGATTTTTTGAGGGTCTTGCCCTGTAGCTCAGGATGTCTTTGAAGTCACTTTATAGCCCCTAGAATGGCTTCAAACTCAATGAACCTGACTGGGCTGCCTGAGCCTCTGGAGTACTGGGATTGCACGTGTGAGCCACAAAACCACCCAGTCTGATCTGCATTAATGCACAGCAAACTGATCTCTATTGAGTAAAACAGAAGAATTACCTCTAGTTTCTAGCTATTTGTGGTGGTGATGTTAATGGCATATCTTTTTATTTTAAGCTCAAGTAATCAAGTAATTCATGTTCATAATGGAAAAAAAGTACCAATTTTTGTGAGTTTTATTTTTCTGTGTATTTTTGAATTGTCTCTGAATTTAGTGATATACTTTTGGTTGTAGGTATACTAAGCATAGAGAAAATTTCCCCAAAATAAGGAAATTTAGCTTTTAATATGTTATGTTATCTTTGAAAATAACTTCCTCATTATAAAATCCAACTCACAAATAGTTTATGAATCTAAGTTCAATACATTTAAGGTAGACATTTTGCAAGTAAAACTAGCACAATAATAACTGGGCTAGTTTCAAAAATCTGTCCCATTTGTCAGTGAAAATTATATGATAGAGTTTTTACATTTATTTCTTTTCTAGGTTTATTTAGGAATGCTGATAAAATAACAGGACATTTATAATTTTTAAAATCACTTCTAAAAATTCATGTTTTATATACCAATGTAATGATTTGCAATGCATTTTGGTAATTTAAACATTATTTTGATATCAAACTTTGGATTTACTTAATGGATGACAATTGGGTACCTAAATATAATCTAGTAAAGTGAGAATTTTAAAACATAATATAAAGTACACACTTAATCTTAGACTTCCTTTTTAATTTAATTTAATTTTATTATGAAGAGTAGTAACAAAAGTAAAAACAAATAGCAGAAACAGGGTAACACACAGCAATACATTATTTTACAGATTTTCAGAAAAAGAATAGAAAATTAACAATGGTCTGTATATTAACTATTTTTATCACCAAACCTGTTTCTCAGATTAACTGAGACAAAAGGTGGGAATCTTAAAGACATAGGGGTTGGCACAGAGTTCATGAACAAAAGCCAAAATGCACAAGAAATAGTTCAAAGAATCAAAAACTAGGATCTCATCTTATTGAGACGTTTCTGAGTATGAAAAGAAATCACCAACAAAGTGAAAAGACAGCCCACAAATTGGGAAAAAATCTTAACCATCACTCACACAAAGATCTTCTATGTAGAATATATAAAGACTGCTACATTTTAATTTCAGATCATGTTTATTTAGCCAACTTAAGGAGATGGGGAGGGGATGTGAATGGTCACATCATTTACAGCTTTGATCTCTGCCCTCAGGAGTGTGGTGAGATGCCCCCACACGGCAGGGTGTTCTTCACTATTCTCCAATCCCTAGGGTCTTTTGAGGGTTAAAATAGAAGTTAATCAACTTGCCTAAGGTAACTAATTCAAATATTTGTGTATACACTAGACATACTAATAAAAAAGAACAAAATTATGCAGGTGGTTTGATCTTATTTTAACAAATATGGACGGTTTGTTCTCTAGGGTTGAATCTCCCATTTAGACTCATTGAAGTGACTAAAGATACTCTGTTCTTATGCCCCATAAAAATTGCCATTTGCCTTGTTTAACATACAAAAAGTATTTCTTAGTTGATAAACACTTACACTTCTTCCATATCTTGCCTATGGAGACTACTGCTGCATTTAACATGGGAAGTTTGATGTTTTTATTCTGCATACTGATTTTCCTGCTGTTCCACGAACACTCAGGAATCAGATTGCTGGGTTACATAATGGTTCCATTTTATTTTTCTCTTTTCTCCCCTTGTTAGAAACATCCATGCTGCTTTCCAAATGGCAGTGTTAGTCTACATCCCTACCAAGAATGTGCAAGTATACGTGTCCACAGTGGAACTCTGACCAGCCATAGCAAAAGAAACCATGTGTTCCATGGAACTGGGGCCATTAAAAATTTTAAATAACCCACACACAAAGGAACAAGTGATATAGGTTCTCAATCATTTCTGGGATTTCTAAAAGTTTGTATTGAAAACGTTGAACACAGAGTGGTGATCTGAAAGAATAGGGACACCCGGAGGAAGGTTAGCCAATGAATATGAAGTTAGGGAAGAACAAGTAGTCCAGATGGTCTTTTGTACAGCTGGGTAGGTGGGGGACACAGAGACCATAAAGAAGGGACAATAACCTACATATGTCATGTGTGTATATGCTCTATACATGTACAAGAAAAAAATTGAAATTAAGCTTTTAAAAGTCTTTACAAGGATGAAAAGATGACTTATGTGACATATTTTAGCCTCACTTAGATATTGTACAATATATGCATACCCTAGAAAATTACACAACCACACTAATGTGTATCACTTTTACATTTTACATGTATCATTTAAGAATAATTTCAATTACAAAAAATTTTAACTACAGAAACTAATGGGCTCAAAAATATTTAAATACTTATTTATGAGGACAGGGATGGAGAAAATACTACATTCTAGCAAAAATAACATTTTGATTATCATTTAAATTAGATCTGATTTCAAAAATGCTGTGAAGGAGAAATGTTTACCTAAAGTTTGAGTTAAAGAATATGAGAGTGTATAGCAGTAACTGATGTTACATTAGAAGCAAAATGCTTTTAGAAGACCAGTATGACAGGAATTACAAGCATGACCCTAATATTACACATTCCTATCTTCAATGTAGTTGCTTAGTTCACAGGTATCAGCATTTGTACTTAGTCTTGGTGAAAATACTACCAATTAGCTGCTAGTTTCAAAAACCTGATGAAAATTCTCAGAATCATTGCCTTAACTGTCTTGTGTATAAAAATGTATAGTTTTGCCCCTACCACGTTTCCTAGCTTTTCTCCTTGCCCTGTCTTCATTGTTTAATCCTTAAGTTCTTGCTTTCCATTTAGTTGTGTTATATCTTTCAATTTTTATTTCTTCTTTAGAGTTCTTAACCTAAGGAGACTATGTGATAATTCCACATATGTGTCTCTTTTACTTCACTTATTAGCATATCTTCAATTACATTTTTTGTTATATAGGTCTTGCTTTATCTTGGTCTTAACCATCCAGCAAAAAAAGTCTGAAAAGGAGGTATAAACAGTAAAGCCGTATTAATATGCTGAGTTATAAAAGGCTCAAGTCAACAACCTGTGACATTGCCAGTCATGTGGATAACCCACTACTATTATAGACTACTGGACAATATTGGATTACTTTGCTGAATTCATGTTCCTTCAATATATGAATGGCAATGGAGTACCCATCCTTGACAAAAATAAACAAAAAAGGGAATATAAATGAAGGATTTTTTTGTAGTAAAAATATACATATATATGCACATACAGAATAGTTAACAGATACACAGTTAATTTCTCTTAGTTCAATGAGAAGGCAGTTTTGAACTAATAGTGTTTAGACAAGATATCATGTCTGCATCTTGTACTATGGATAACTACTACAAAGACAATAATATGCAATGTATTAATTATTGTAACTGTCCTAGTAACCTGTTTGAAACCATCTCATTTCTACTTGTTTCTCAATAAAATTAGCTTTAAAAAAGAATATGAAAGAATAAAAGATACGTTTTCCTTATAATTCAGAATAACAACAAAGTCTCTAGAAAAAGAATTCAGTACATTATAGTGGTGCACATTTTCACATATGATGAATTAGTTCAACTTTAATCAAGTGTCAAGTTATCCTCTGACAACTTTTTAAAAATCTGCCTTCCCTGAAATTGTTCATGAGTAAATAAAAATCCCTTATACTAAAATATTTTTTTATTTTATAAAGTTTAAGGAAAATCAGAATTGTTTTCTGACCTCCTAAGAGGCAGATCCCGGGAGTCATGATTGATATGTTACTATTGCAAAAGGTACATAAGAAGCAATGTCAACTCTATAGTCACTTGCCTTATCCTAGGTCAAGTTTATGTAAATAAAATATATTAACATAAATATTCATAAATTGTATTTCATATGAAATCATTGAAGATCTATCAATGGCTGTATGTACTTTATATATTTTAACATCAAATCAACGTTGTCAGAATGTATCTACAAAATAGTTATATAGGTACCCGGATAATTTTCCTTTCTTTCTGTCTGTATTATTCAAAGTGATATATTATCTACAGACATTGTGTCTTATATTTACAATTAGAAAACTCCTTTAAAATATTATACTGATATTGGTTTAAAATAGTCTCAGTAAAGAAGAAAAACATCAGAGAATCATAGACGGCAGACTTGAGATGCTAGAATTGCTGAAACTTAAATCAGTAGATTGTCAAGTAGAAGCTTTTGCAAAGACCTTACACAAATAACTCTTAAAACCAGAAGAAGCAATAGAGATTTCTAGAACATTTTTTGTTGTAGAATGCTTCAGCATCCTACTAACACAAGAGTCAGGGAACATAATTATGTGAAATTAAAAGAACTATGAAAAGTTGATATAGCATTTGTTCAAAATAATGAACATATTATATATATATATATATATATATATATATATATATGGAAATATTTTGTCTTAAACTCTTGATAATTCAAAATATTTAGTGGACCACAATACTGTACATTAAAATGAGATACTATAAATAATATCTAATTTTCCTGTATTATGAGTATTCATAAACTGAGTAGGTCTTATTCTTCATAGAAATACATGACAGGTTGTGATATATGAAAATCCATATTCATAGCTATGCAATAGAAAACACGCTATAGAAACACACCATCAACAGATGAATGGATAAAGGAAATGTGGTAGATACACAGAGTGGAATACTCTGTATTTATAAATAAAACTAAATTTGAGTTATTTCCTAATAAATGGATGAATCTTACTATAAGAATGTGAAGTAAAAAAGTGAGACATAGATTAAATATTGCATGTTTTTTCATATGAAAAATTCATAACATACAAATTAAAGAGTAAAATAAAAGAGAGGTGATTTAAAAACAGGAAAATGAACTCTTTGAAAATAGAGAACACGATTAGAGAAAAGAGAGGCATAGTTAACAGAATGTGAGAAGGGGTATCCAAAATAATTAAATATAATATATATTCATTACATTTTAATATACATAATATATATTCCGTAATGTGTATGATTAGTGTGTATCAAAACATATGCCAATAAAATGAGATATGTGACATTTATAAATGTTCTACAAAATATTCATCCACACATGTCCTTGGTTATAACACAAATTAATGGTGTGGCAGAAATCTTACCAAAAATATATTGCTCATTTATTCCAGTAAGATTTATCTTATATACATATATATGATCTACTAATTAACTTTATTTGTACAGTACAATAATTGCAGTAACAACTAGATCTTTTCCAAGAAAATTACATATGATAAGTAGTAATTTGATAAACAGTTAGGAAGACCATGTATGGTAAGTTAAAAATCTTAGAAACATTATAATAAATTTAGAGTAATTAACCCCAATGTATGAGGATTCAACACAAAAACTAATTATGTTAAGACAGGTTTCATAAACAAATTATAGGACTATTCAAAGCCCAGCCTAATGTTCCTTAAGAAATCTTTAGATAATAGTTAAGTTCTTAGTTTAATTAGTAGTTCAATACTATGTTACTTTTCTTTCCAAAGCCAAGCTAAATATGCCATGGAAGTCACTTGACACTATGGTTTTAGAAATATAAAAATAACAATGAAATAATTATAAATGTCATGAATGTTATTATTTATTTTTTTGTATTTATTTTTATTTTTAGTTTTTGTACACAAAATAATTTTGTTTTCATTATTAGTGAAGTTAATTAATAAGACAAACTGATAAGACTTTGATGAGGCAAAAAATGCAAGTTCCTATGAAGGGTTCATTGAGCTATTCTGAGCTATTTCAAGGTTGTGCATTATTTTATGTAAGTGCTATAATATACAAGTTTATCTTTCATAGCAATAAAAATAACGTTTTTAGTGAAATGCAACTGGTTTTTAATTGTGAATATTTACAAGTTTCTCAGTACCTGTTAATTTATTTCAACATTCTTTCTCTTCCTGTGGTATCCTAATGTTTTTGGCTAATTTTTTTAACTTGATATATTTTTGCAAGAACTATGAGAACAGATTATCTTCTGACAAGCTAAATATCAAAATTTGATTGCACCATAAATATTGTTAAGAAAAGCACTGACCTTCTCAGGAAATTCACTTGTATTTTATTATGACTGAATAATACTTCTTTTCTTTTTTTAAACTCATTGATCTTAAGGGAGGAAAGGAGCCTGCTTAGAGTTTGAAGAAAGCAGACAATATATTTCTAATGAATTCTGCAAACTTTAGGTTTTCTTGGTAAAATATTGCCCTCAGAGAAAAATGTATGTAAGAGAACCTTTGAGATTTAAAATGGTGGGACCAGAGAGATGGCTCAGTAGAAAAAGCACTTCCCTGGCAAGCACAAGGGTCTGAGTTCAAACACTGGTTCCTCAAAAAAAAAAAAAAAAAAAAAAAAAAAAAAAAAAAAAAAAAAAAAAAAAAAAAAAAGAAAGAAAAAGAAAAGAAAGAAAGAAAAGAAATTGATAATTTAAGGCCAGGGAAATAGCTTGATAGAATAAGTCTTGAATTAAATTCCTGGTATTGTAAAAAAAAAAATTATAATGTAATATATAAGTATTTAATAAGCTATAATAAGTATTATATATAGCTATTATTTACAAATATGGAAGGATGTTCAAACAATATTGTGATTATAAAAATCAAAAGATACTAAAGCTTTAAAAAATAAAATGTTAATAGTTTTAAAGAAAATGTTAAATTAATCAGAAATTTGGCATATATATCGCAAATGATACAAAAGATAAAGGTGGAAAATATAATGTAAACAGGTAAATAGAGAGTACCTTTGAAAAATATTAAAACAAAAATCAGAGAATAATGTGTCATTTATGAAACTGAATATGTATGATTACTGATTAAAGGACTCATTCAATATATATTTTTTAAAAATACTAATTTAAAATTTTGGAAAAATATTGTTAAGCATAAATTCCACTGTGCACTTTTCTGTGGATAAAATTAATATTCTTCACTGCATGCTTGCCTTGCAAGGCAGGATGAATGGATACAGACCACAACTTTATCAAAAATGAATTGTGGAGGTATTGAAGATACAAAACTAAGGTTCAAATCCACAGAAGAACTGAGGAAAAAATAATAATGCTAGAAAAGTATCTATAAATATAGTTTTAAAAAGTATAAATAAATTTCAGTATGCAAAGTAATTAAATTAAAATTTTCCAAGAGATTGTACAAAGATGAATGTGTCAAATGTTCTAAACGTAATAAGAAAAGATTATATAAAATATGAAAATTTAATACAATTTTGTGCGAAAATATTAATATAGAAACACTACTAATTAACCTAGATCAAAATTAAAAGATTATTATGTAAGTTCTATTTATTAAATCACCTTGATTTACTGAAAAATCTTTTAGGAGAGCCCAAATAATTTATTTATATTTTACAAAGTCCAGAGAGAAAATTATATACCTTACACAATAACGACATGAAATATATGAGCATTTAACTTACAGAGAATAATTCTAAATTTCCAATAAGCAAATAATATAAGGCCTTACTGCAAAAGAAACATAAAAATGGATATTTTGATCTTATTTACATAAATAATTACGTTGTACAGTGATAATAAGCAAATAAATTAGCATTAATTTCCTGGAAATGTAAAGTTGCAATAGATATCAAAATTAAGATAATATCCTGGGGATTCGATCCCCGGGGCCAGCCTTTCAGGCCCCACCCCCGAGGTGCACTGAGATGCAATTAAGACTGGGCATGGTGATCCCAATACTTGGGAGGCTGTAAACAGGAGGATTACTACAAGTCTGATCTAGTAATGAAATCCTGAACACCTGTAGATCCTTCCCTAATATATATATATATATATATATATAATCATATATATAATAATATCCTATCTATGAGTCTAAAAATTATATCACCAAAATGCATTCTAAACAGTGACAAATTTCAATTTATGTGAGCAAATATACTTCATTTCTTTATGTATTTTTCAGAAGGTGTCCAGATCTACACAGATTGGACTCCGAGTGCTACTCCTGATTTCAGCCTCCCAAACTCTGGGTAACTGGAGGGTGCCCCCACACCCAATCTCAGACACCTTTTCAGTACTCCTTTGAGTATGTATATAGATAACACAACTGACATTTCACTTAATTTGTTTCTTGCAAATTCGCTAGAGTAAAAAAGAATGAACAAATAGATATGTAAAAAACAAGAAGCCTAACAAATGCAATTGCGTTTTATTTTATTTTTGTTTTTATTTTTATTCTGAACAGTAAAAACAAAAGCAAAATAAATAGCAGATACAAAGACAAAAACAGGGTAAAATATAAAAAATACATATGTTACAAATTTTCTGCATAAGAACAGCTAATTAATGTTGATTGCTCTATTATCTATATCATCAAATCTGTTGGTCAGATTAACCAATATAGTCATGCAAGGTTTGACAAATAATCAAATATTCCTGCTTATTTTCAAGAAACTCTAATTGTTTTCTTGTGTTTTTTAACTTAAAAAAATATTTTAACAAGAGTATAATAATAATTGATAAGAATTAAAGGCTGGCTAAATAGCTCAGGGCCAGCAAAACAGCTCAGCAGACTAAGCGCTTGCTTAGGAAGCACAGGGTTTGATCCCTAGCACCACATGTCACACTGTCCTTGCCCCTGGGCACACTGAGCCAGCAATGGAGTCTTGGCGTGGTGGCATGTGCCTGTAAACCCAGAACTAGGGTGGCTGAAAACAGGAGGATCACAAGTACAAACTGCATAGAGAGACTCTGCACACAAAAAGAACTAGAAACTTTAAACACTAAGACCAAGATTATTCAAGTGAAATACACACTGAAGTCACTTTGCTTACACTTTCCTTATCAGAGATATCAGCATACAGAGAAAGTCAAGGTACAAATTCTACTTAACAGCTATTTTCAAAAACCTGATACAAATTACCACTACAATCATCTCAGCCATACTGCATGTATACTTGAATGTTTTTGCCCTTTTCTTTGTTTCATTTTTTTCTCATTTCTCTCATCTTTGTTTTATAATCCTTAAATTCAGTTTTTCTGTTTTACTTTATCTATTACACTTTTCAGGTTTTATTTCTTCTTTCAAGTTTTTATACTAGGGATACAATATGATATTTACACATGTGTGTCTGACTTATTTCATTTATGAGTACAGCCACAACTTGCATGTACTTACCTATAAAGGCTTCAAGCTTGTCTTTCTTTATAGCTGAGTAGTACTCCATTGTATAAAAATAACACGTATTTTTTAATCCATTTCTCAGAAGGTGGGCATTTTGGTTGTTTCTAAGATTTGGCTATAAGAAATTGTGCTGTGATAAACATGTGTACATTTATATCACTATGATATGATGTTTTCAGTTCTTTTGGGAAAATACCCAGAAGGGAAATAGCTAAATTGAATGGGATTTTAAAGTCCTAGGTTTTCGAGGAGTCTCCACATTGATTTTTATAGGGGTTAAATCAGTTGATATCCCACCTACAGGGAATGAGGGTTTCTTTTTTGACATAACCAATCCAGGATTTGTTATTAGTTGATTTCTTTATGAGAAACATTCTTTCTGGAGTGAGAAGGTATCTCAGTGTTGTTTTAATTTGCATGCTGTGGAACCTTTTTTCCTGTATTTGTCTCTTGTATTTCTTCTTCTAAGAAGTGTGTATTCATCTCAGATGCCCATCTTCATACAGGACTTTTAAATTTGGGGACCATAATATTTTTTAATTCTCTATGTATTCTAGATAAGGGGCCTTCATTTGAATGATTATTGGTTAATATTTTTTCCCAATTTGTGGGTTGTCTTTTCACACTGTTGGTGATTTCTTTTGACTTGAAGAAACTTCTCAATAAAATCTCAGTTGTTGGTTCTTGGCAGAATTTACAGTGCTCTTAAACTTTTGTTCATGAACTACCTTCCACTATGTCTTCAAACTTCCACCTACTTTAACCTTCAGGAGATTTATTGCTTCTGTTTTAGTGTTTAGAACTTTAATCCATCTTGACTTTAATTTAGTGAATAGTAATAGACCTGGGTTGAGTTTTAGTTGTCAACATGAGAAAAACCAGTTTTTTTTAGCACCATTAATTAAACAGATTATCTTTCTTTCAGTAAATACGTTTGGTCCCTTTGATGAAAATAAGATAGCCGAGTGTGTTTGTAATTATATCTGTGTCTTCTAACCTTTTGATTGATCCTTAGGTGTGATTTTTTGCCAGTACTATACTAATTTTATCACTGTAGCTTTGTAACATAATTTCAAGTCATAGATTGGAATGCCTCCTGCCTTGCCTTTGTAGCCCAGGATTTCTTCTTCTATTTCAGACTTTTTATGGGTACAAATAAAATTTTAGAGTGTTTTCTCTAGCACTGTGAGGTACGCTGAAGGTATTTTGATATGGATTGGACTAAGTCTGTGTAACAGTTTTGGGAGTATGTCCATTTTCACAATGTTGATTCTTCCTGTCCTGGAACAAGAAATATATTTCTTTTTTTTCTGAAATTCTCTTCTATCTTTTTTTCAGAGCATTGTAACAGATCTTTTGCTTCCTTTGTTATATTAATCCTTAAGGATTTCTTTTCTTTTTGGGTGGATGCTATTACAAGGGTATTGTTTCTCTAGTTTCTCTCTCAGTGTGTTTGTTATCTGTGTAGAGGAATGCTATTAAATTTTGGGCATTGACTTTGTAACCTGCTATGCTACTGAATTTTTGTATTAATTCTAGGAGCTTCTTGGTGGAGTTCTTTTGGGTCTTCCATGTACAGTATCATATCACTTGTAAATAATGATAGTTTAACTTCTTCTTTACCTGTTCTTGTTCCTTTTATTTCTCTCTCTTTTCTATTGGATCTAGCAAATGATTCTAGAACTCTATTGAGCAGGAGTAGTGATAGAGGCCATCCTTGTCTTGTACCTGATCTGAGAGTAAAAGACTTCAGTCTTTCCCCATTTAGAATTTTCTTAGCTGTTGGTTTTACAAAGATGGCTTCTATTAGATTGAGGTAGAGGACTTCTATTCCAATTTTTTCTCAGGCTTTGATCATGAGTGAGTGTTGGACTTTACCAAAAGCCTGTTCTGCATTGATTGAGATGACTATGCAGTTTTTGTTTTCCTTCTGTTCATATAGTGGATTACATTTGTAGATTTGTGTATGTTGAACAATGCTTGCATCTCTGTGATGAATCATTGTGTATAATCTTCATGATGATTTGCTGTAGTCTATTTGTTGGGATTATATTGAGGACTTTGCATCTATGTTCATGAGAGAGATTGACCTGTAGCTCCCTTTTTTAGTTGCATCTTTCTCTGATTTTAATATCAATATAATATTTGCCTCCTGGAATGATTTTGAGGGTATTGCTTTCCTTTCAATTTCGTTGAAGAGTTCAAGGAGTATTGGGATTAAATTCTGTAAAATTCTTGTAGAATTTAGCCGTGAATGCATCAGGACCTGGGCTTTTCTTTGTTGATAAGTTTTTACTACATTTTCATTTCTATTGGCTGATATTGAGTTATCAGAGTTTGTATGTCTTCTTCATTCACTTTTGGTAATTTGTATGCATCTAAGAATCTGTCCATTTCTTCTCTGTGTTTTTCTTTTTGCGGCAGGGGGAGGGTCTACAGGGTGTTCCAGGTCTCGCTACTAGATTGGACTTGTAGTGATATGCCTGTTTACAGCCTTCCAAGAGCTGAAATTACAGGTGCATGCCACCATACCCATTCTCAATTGCTGTGTCAACATACCCCAGGGGTGGGGCTGGCACTGCAGGCCTGGGGATTGAACCCCCAAACCCCGTACCTGCTCTTCTCTGTGTTTGATTCTGAGAGTAAAGATTTTCAAAGTAGCTATTGATGATCTCATGAGTTTCCATAGGATCTATAGTAATTTTGCCCTTTTCATTCCTTATTGCTTGAATTTGAGCTTTTAATTTCCTCTTTTTGAGGAGGTTGGCTAGGGGTATATCAATTTTATTTAATCTTTGAAAGAACCAGCTTTTAGATTCATTAGTTCTTTGTCTTATTTGATTCAGTTGCTGAATTTCTGCTCTAATTTTCAATTTCATCATGTCCTTGCTTGGGCTTTGGGCTTGGTTCACTATTCTTTTCTTAAAGCTTAAGGTGCTATATTAGTGTATTTATTTTTCTTGTTCTGTTTTCCCATTGTGTGAGATCACTGCTATAAATTTCCCTCTGAGAACTGCTTTCATTGCATCACACAAATTCCAGTAAGTTGTGCTCAAATTTTCATTGGCTTACGGATGTTTAATTTCTTGTTTAATTTTATTTGTAACCCATTGGTTACTGAGGAAGGTGTTATTTAATATTTACATTTTATGGGTATTTTATGCTTTCTTTTGTTAATTTCCTGTTTCATTGCACTTTGGGCAGATAATAAGAAAGGGATAATTTCTGTTTTCTTCAAATACTTAAGCATAACCTATGGCCTAGTATATGTCCTATATTATAAAATGTCTGATGTGAAGTTGAATAAATGTGTATTCAGATACTGTGGGGTGGAACACTTTGTATATGCCCAATAAGTTCATTTGTTCAAAGGTTTGGTTCAGCTCTGCTTTTTGCTATTTTTTGTTTACTTGACCTATCTTTTTGTGCTAAGGTTGTGTTAAGGTCCTCTGTTAAGATCGTGATATTGGTTATTTTTTCATGTCCTTTAAAATTTGTCTTATATAGTTGGGAACTCCCATATTTTCTGCATACATATTTATAGCTTTTATCTCTTCATCTTGGATTTTTTTCACCAATAATTTTGTAATACTTTCTTTATTTCATTTGATCACTCTTGCTTTGAAGTTCAGATTGTCTGTGAACAGGATAGCTACCCCTGCTTTTTTTCTGAGGTCCTAGAGCATGTAGTATTGTTATCCATCCTTTGATTTTCAGTCTATGAAATTCTTTATGGGTTGAATGTTTTTCTTGTATGCAGAACATTGTTGGATTTTGTTTCTTAGTGTACTCTGTCAGTCTATTTCTTTTAATTGGTGAATTGAGTCCATTTGCATTGGTGATTATAATTGATATGTATTGACTTATGTTTGTCATGTTATTTTGTTCTTGTTGGTTCCCTATTTTTCTCCTGTGTTTAATTGCTAGCCCTTTTTGGTGGCTTCTTTTATTGTCATTCTTGGAATTGCAATCATTTCAGTCCCTTTCTGGAATATCTTTAAGTATTCCATTTGCATTTTTTTTTTGCTGTTATAAATTTATTTTGTTGTTCTTTTTCATGGAAGCATTTTACTACTCCATTAAACTTGAAAGAGAGTTTTGCAGGGTACACAAATATCGATTGCAATTTGTTTTCCTGTAGGACTTGAAATACTTCAGTCCATGCTCTTCTTGACTTAATAGTTTGTGAAGAGAAATTTGTTGTTATTTTGATGAGTTTTCCTTTAAATGTAGTCTGATACTTTTCTGTACTGGCTTTTAGTATGTTGTTCTTGAGCTGAATTTCTGGGATATTAATTATTATATGTCTGGATGTAGTTTTAATTGGGTTATTATTTTTTTAGTTCTATATGCCTTGTTTACCTGAATATCAGATTGTTTCCAAAAATTTGGGAATTTTTCTGCTCTTATCTGCCCATATTCTTTTTGTTATTTTTTGGCTCCTTCTTTCTCATTGATACTATTAGTCTTCTGTTGCTCATCTTTGCATAACCCTGCAGGTGTTGAATGATTATTATTTCCTGGATCCTTGTTGTTTTTAAGAGATCTTTCCTTACCTTTTCACTAGCTGCAATGGTGTCTTCAAGTTCTGAAAGTCCATTTTCTTTTTATTTTATTGAGAAACAAATAGCAATGAGTTTCAAAACCAATTAGTAGGAGAGTTTGAATAATTAATACATTGCATATTGTTGTCTTAATAGTGGTTATTCAGAGTGCAAGATGCAGATATGGTATCCTGTCCACAAACACTATTAGAACAAATCTTTCTGTTCATTGAATTAAGGGAAAGTAGCTGTATATTTATCGTAACTATTTTGTATACATAGATACAAAATGGGCCTTCATTTATATCCCCTTTTTCTGTTTAGTTTTATTATAGATGAGTATTCCATTATCATGTAAATATTGTTGGTGTGTGAATTCATCAAAATACCCCAATCTAGTCCAGTAGTCCATAATAGTAGTGGGTTATCTGTAGGACTGATAATGTCAGAAGTTGTTGACTGGAGCCTTTTCTGCTCAACATATTAATATGGCTTTCAGTCAAACAGTTTTGCCAACTTGTGATGTAGTTTTTAATTTCCTGTATATCTCTTTGAATCTGCTTCTTTGTTATATTTCTTTGTTATATTTCTCATTCAATATTTTCAACATTTTTCTATTCTTCTCTATTTTTGTTATCAATGTCTTCTTAGAAATGCCTACTATATTTATTTTAGTTATCATTTCTTTTCTTTACCTAGAACATTATTTCTGAGCTGATTTGCTTTGTACCCTTATGCAGTTGTTTGTTTACTTCAGTTGCTATTATTTCAGACACTTCAGTTATGTGGCTTCCAATTTCTTCTACTCTGATGTCTGCTGGTTTGTTCTGGGTGAGCTCAAGGCCTGAGATTCCATTTCCTCCTTTGTTTTGCATTTTCTATTTCAGAGAGATCTCCTTATTGATTTCTGCAATACCATTTTGTGAAAGTTTGGTAGTAGGTAGCTATATGACTGCAATCAGAGCCTCTCTGTAAAGAATATGTTCTGTAGGTATCTCTCCAGGGTAAGGGATTCTTGTTTTGTGTGTGCCCAAAAACTTCTGCCTTCTCTGCTTTCACCTCTGTGCTATGATGATATTCCTATATGTCTAGGCCTTGATCTGGACCCCCACAGGACCTTGCAGTACATTTCACCTCAGCAGGCCTGGATTGACCCAAACTGGACCTTAACAGGTCAGGCTTAGTATGGCTGTTGAGCTAGGCTCCTTCCTGCTGCAGCCCATTAAAGTGGAGCCTCTAAGTTCCACTGGTTGCAGGGCTCTATGGCTCCTTCTGGGTGTGGTCAGATGAGGTAGCGTGAACGCATAGGGCCCCACTGCTGGACTACTGGACTCCCAATCTTAGAGAGGCTTATTTGTTGCCCCTCACCACTCTGCCATCATCAGATGACTTCAGAGTCTCGCGAAGTGCTTCCCATGCAGTGGGCAGCCAATAGAAGTCACAGAAGTTGGCCAATCAAGGCAAAAGGTTTTCAGAAGGTGGCTCTCGACAGAGACATTAGCACCACCTTCAATTTTATTTTAGACCAATATATAGCACGAATTGTTGCATCGGGTCCATCCCATGATGGCCAGTGTAGATATGAGGTCTTTGGTTTCTTCTGAACCTCCCATCTATACCTATGTGTTTACCTAGAGCCTATATGGTACAAAGGAAGGTTTAAATGCCAGAACACCTTCCTAAATGATCCACTGTGTTTCTATATATTAAATTATAAAAGTCTTTTGAGAGCCCACCTGCTGTTCTTTTGAAGCATGGAAGACCACTTGGTTTATTTTCCCAAATGTCATTTCTTAAAGTAGAGCCATATCTTTCAATAATTTGTATTTTATTTTACCTATCTCCATTCCAAAATAAATTTTTATCCTCCTGCTTTCTCTCAAAATAAATAACAGCATAAACATTTCCTGAAATTCAGCCATCTGAAATCCTTCATAAATAGTTCTCACATATCATGCTTACATTTTATACATCTCTTGATTCAATCTACTAATGCTTAATTGAGAAAAGAAAATATTGAAAAGAGAAAATAGTTTGAACTGATTTTATTTAGATGAACTACCAAGCTGAAATATCATTTAACCAACTGCATGGAATTTTATTTTCTCATTTTCTGGTTAGATTTTATTCTATTATCTAGTCAGAAAAGGGTGGTAGTCTAATTCTTTTCATATAAAGATGGTAATGTCTCTGATAATCCAGTGTTCTTCTGACATTATTATAAAGACTTACAGTTAATTGAGATTTAGTATGCTGTTTAAACCAAACTATTTTCAATATTAGAATTACATAATGTCTGTGTAGTGTCATATAATTTTTCCTAAAGGTAGATAATGTATTAAATATTAACATGATACTATTTTCCAAAAATATGTGTCTACTTTTACTAGTTTATGCTAATATTCATCATAAAACTTTCTCTGATTGATTTATCTTTAAGATAATTATTATAAAAGATAAGGAGATTTAATTCCTCTATCTAGTAATGGCTATACATTTTATAAGATATGTTACATATTTAATAAAATCAATGCAGCCACATCTTGATAAAGTAAAATACAGTATTTATGAATATTTAAATGGATAATCTTGGGGTTAGAGAGATAGTTCGGCAGTCTAAGCACCTGTCTGGCCAGCACAAGGATCTAGGTTCGATCATGGGCACTGCATGCCATGCTGGACCTGGAACACTGGGTGTGCCATTGCCAGCCACCAAATCCAGCCTCAGTGTTTCATGTCTATAGTCCCATTACTGGGGGAGTCTGAGTCATAAAGATCACTACAAGTCTGAGTTGTGTAGTGAGACCCTGTGAAATAAATGAATAAATTAGTATTTTTAAAAAAAAATTTTAAATAAATGTGTAATCTTTCAAGATTCCAAATGACATGAAAATTATCTGTATAGTGATAATATAAAAATTCCAGGACTTTATTAAATATAACACACATATTGATTAGATATTATCTATCTTATCTAAAGCTATATGTAAAATATCACCAAAATTACAAATGATACTTAAATTTCATAATGTTGACATGCTTTTTTATATTTTTTAGCAATATGTAGACATAGAAAGACCAGTTTAAAATTTTGGAGGCATTAAATAAAAATATTATAGCTTATATAACTTGGATTTACTGTAAAGTTCTCTGACTGCTTTTAGGCATAAAGCTTCCATATATTGTAGTATCAGAAACATCTTGCTATTCATTTGCCTCACAGATGAAAAACTACATGGCAAAACCATATCATACAAATTTTCATTTTTTAAATCGCTGTATCCCTTTGATGCAAGAAGGATTTTAAATTTTATTACCGCCTTAAAATGTATCTTTATCAGTAACGTATTAAAATAGCTATTCCTTTGAATAATATTTGATGTTATTATTATCATATGTTTATTGCTTAATTTGTGAAATTAATTATATTATACTAAGTGTAAAAAATCATAGAAAAACACTACTGAATCTAAAAATTGCCATTTAGTCTGGTACTGAGTATGTTTTGAGTAGTGAGGTTGAACTTTTATAAATTATAATTATCTGATTTTGCTGAGGCTTTCCCTTGGAAGACCTTTATGAATGATTATTTATTTATTAAGTATAAAACATCAACACATAGACTGTCCATTTTTCTCCGTTATTTTTGACTTCTGTCTGTTTCTAAGACTCTGACAGATTTTCTTTTCTTCTTCTTTTGGTGGAACCAGGGATTGAACTCAGGCCCTTGCACTTGCCAGGGAAGTACTTACTCTACTGAACCATCTTCCCAACCCCTGTGATAGATTGTTAATGGTCTTATAAACAGCAAAACTTCCCTTTTCCAGTCATTTCTGATATAAGTCAGAATGGTTGAATTCACACAGCTAATCAAGAAAGAAGTCATCCAAAAATCATTCTTTTCTGTTTTCTTGCCTCTCGCAGTCTACCCACAAGCTCTGACATTCAGGTCTATGCCAGATCTGCGTGCTGCCCATCATCTCCAGCACTGAACAAAGACCAACAGCTCAGAGGAGGAGTGAAATGACAGCTAAGTGTCTCTCGCAATCTTTCTCCACAGACACACCAAATGGAACAGCTATCCATGTCACTGGCACTGCAACATGAAACTCTAAGTAACATTGCTTTTCCCCTACAGAAGAATGGCTTCCAAACTTCCTGAGACAGAAAGCATAATAGCTATCTCACTTTTCCTCAGTACAGAGGAAGGGACAGATCCTGGCAGTAGAATATC
Source organism: Ctenomys sociabilis (assembly GCA_004027165.1). Lineage (NCBI taxonomy): Eukaryota > Metazoa > Chordata > Mammalia > Rodentia > Ctenomyidae > Ctenomys > Ctenomys sociabilis. The sequence goes on along the minus strand of PVKA01004989.1, from coordinate 74,977 downwards.
AAGATAAATTTCATTCTTAGGCAGGTAGGCAGAGTCTGGGTCCAGAAAGGGCTGGAATGAGCCTGCACATGTTTGCTATCCCTTCATATTCACTTCCCTTCGTCTTTGCTATACAACCCCCAACATCTCTGTAACAAGATGAGAAGGTGGTTTGAGGCAAATGAGGTCTTCCACTTTCTCTCTGAATGAATTGTTCTAGTTATCAAAATAAATGGTCTCCTTTGATTTGGTCCACACAGAAAAAAGAAAAGTAAGCTCAGACTATAGATCCAAATGTCTGGTAACAATCACAAAACAAACCATGTTCAAAGAGGTGAGACTCTCAGATGAGACACCAGAGCATGCATTTAGCATACCAAAATGTGTCAATCAGTGCTTACTAGAGCCCTATATAGAAGAGGGTAAGACATCTGCATGCAAGCTGGAAACTTGAAGGATGCAGTGCAGGCTGTGGAGCCCACCACACTATCCTGTGCCAGTCTGTGCCAGGATAATGAAGATCTGAGGTGAGAAACAGAAGGATCTGCATGGAAAAGGCCCACAGGAATCATCCCAGAGCTGAAGTGTGTACTCAAAGGCTGCAGGACCTAAGCCAGGATCCCAAGGGAGTGATCTTCACCGGAAGCCAGGAGACAAAGTCCAAATGAAGAGGAAGGGTGGAAACTCCACCCAAGAAGCAGCAGCCAGAGTGCCTTCAAGAAGAAACCCTGAAAAATCTTCTGAAGAAAAGCGCTGCAAGGAATCTCCTTTAAGAAATATCCACATGGCTGACACTGACAAAGGATCTACAAACTGCAGTGCAGTGTTTCAGGATAAACACTGAGGGGATTTGACTGACCTTGTCAGATACAAAAGTTACATTTCTTTGTGTATAGCTCTTGCTTTATCCTGGTCTTAACCATCCAGCAGAAAAGTGTAAAAACAAAACATAAAAAGTAAAACCATATTAATATGCTGAGCTGTAAAACACTCAAGTCAACAACTTCCAACATTGCACTACTATTATGGACTACTGGACTAGATTGGGTTATTTTGCTGAATTCATACACCTGTAATATGTAAATGGCAATGAAATACCCATCTGTGACAAAACTAAATAAAAAACAGGATAGAAATGAAGGACCATTTTGTAGCTGTATCTAATACAAAATAGTTAGGATAGATATACAGCTACTTTCTCTTAATTCAGTGAGAAGAAAGATTTGTACTAATGGTGTGTGGACAGGATATCATATCTTCATCTTGTGCTATGAATAACCACAAAGAATATGACAATATGCAATGTGTTAATTATTGAAACTGTCCTACTAATTGGTTTTGAAACTGTCCCATTGTTATTTGTTTCTCAATAAAATTATTTTTTTAAAAAAGAAAGATCAGCTGAAATCCTTACCTGCTTTTCTCCTTCTAGATCTTTCCGACCACCCAGCTAACTCAAATCAGCTGGGTGTTCCCCTCATGTTAACAGTTAATCCATTTACTACTGCACAAAATAAAGACACATACAGAGTAAGGCAGGAATGAGAGTGTAGCCAGTACCATTCCTCCTGAAACAATAAGCAGCCCTTTGCCAAAAGATACCTTCAACATACGGGTTGGGGATAAAACAAGTTCAAACTTTAAAACTTGAAACCCAGAGGCAGGCCTACCAACTGAGTTTGGTGGGAAGCCAGATGTAACCTTGACTGCCAAGCCACCACACAGTGTGAGCTACAGAAACTGCATACGGCCAAGCAGCTGGCTGCCTTCACTACACAATCCCTAATTTTGATCAGCAAAGAGCAGAAATGGGAAGCAAGACACAAAAGCTAGTATAGGACTTTTGATGAGGGACTTATGCCTCATCCAATGCAGTGAGAACTAGTACCAAGTACAAACTGAGGACCCATATGCAGGACAGAGATCACAGATGGATCCCATGGGTTGGGTCTGGCACCAAGCAAAGATATTTCTGCATGGGAAACAGCCCTAAGGTTCAAATATATTAGTTTCAAATTTTCAGTGGATCAGGTCCACAGTCAACTTTTTCCAGTGATATGCAGGCTTCTGCTTATGGTATTCCCTAGCCTAACCTTGGATTTCTCCTCAGTGTCCACATGTAGTAGTCGGCTTTTGCCAAATGCCTGACATGAAAACCTTAAAGGAAGAAATAGTTTATTTGTACTAGTTCTACAGGTTTCAGTCCATAGCCAGATGGTTCCATTTCTGAGGCTCTGAGATGAGGCAGAACATGACAGCAGAAGAGAAGAGGAACAAACCTGCTCCATTCATGACAATGAAAAAGGAGGGTATAGTGGAAGACCAGATGCATGAAATATGCACATCAAGTGCACACCTCCAGTGACCCCTCTCCTCCAGTGGGGCTCCCATACTCCATTTAAGCCCATCTCTTAACAGCACATTGAATGGTGCACAACACTGTATTATAATGCCATCACAATGGGATAACCTTTGCAGGGGTCTCTTAAATCAATCACATTGACAATGAAGCTTAACTGACAAACCAAGAGACTCTACAACTCATCAACCAACTCCTAAATGCACAGCTCTTGCTTGGTTAATGTTTTCAGATAGCATTATAATACTGCCACGGAATCAGGAAAATCACTAGGGAAACAAATTAGATTCTGGCCTACATCACTGCCTGCTGTGGTGTGAACCCATATGCCCCTTATGACACCACCATGCCACGTGGGTGTGAGACTGAGGCATAGTCCGTCAGGCTTGGTGGTCAAGTGATTGCATTAACCTTGTACAGCAGCAAGACCCCATTCCCTAGGGGAAGGGAAAGGATAGTAAACAGAGTGTTTTCCCATAAAACTTGTTTCTCGGATTTAAAAATACCTCAATCAAGACATGTCCTAATGTTCTCCATCTCCAGGCTTGTTCGTGGATGTAGCCTCTGGAATGTTCTGGTGCCCAGTAAAGATGCACAGTCCTTGGCTGGAGGAAGTCCATGCTAGCCAGCATCACCTGTGGGTGCTTCAGTGATCCTTCCCCAAGAGCTGACCTCAACAATGGGGAGCCCCTGGCAGCATGGGTCTTGTCCCAAACTCACTGTTCACTCAGGATGTGATAGAGGCTGGTGATAGCAGTGGTGCAGGTGACCCACGGATACAAGATACCAGGGCTCAAATCAACCTCTGGGCATCATTTCTGGGGTATATGGATGAACATCATAAAATAACTGAATTATACACAAAATCTACCTGCATGTCTAAGTGGCGTCTACTCAGACCTTTGTAGCTCCAATATTTAAAATCAGTGCATTCAATTTTGGCAATAATTAGCTTCCAGCATAATTAAACATTTTAAGCTTTTTATTCTCTTGAATAGGTGATATATAGGAAGACTAATTTTAAAATTAGCCATACTGTAGTGAAACCTGCCAGGAGAGAAAGAAATACTGATTAACGAGAGAATATTTTCTTGGCAATACCTCATTTTCAGAGGATAAGTAATAAAATATAATTCCCCAAGGGATAAGATTTCATTAAGTGTTTCTGAGGACATATTGGATAGAATGCATGGAAAATTGTCATAGATATTTTATAAAGAGAACATTAGCATGATTAGAAATCCTAGTTACGGTATTTCAGAAATACTTAATTCTCAAAGAAATCAGTTGAGATTTAATTTGAATTGAACAATAAAATGATGACAGCAAAAGAAAATTATTATAAGGTAGTAGGTAAGCAATAAATCTGAGGATTAATGTAAGTCAAAATTGAACGTGGAATTACTGTAATGTACATTAAAATCTAAATAGCAAAAATAAACATGTAATATTGAAACTTCTGTCATAGTTATCTTTTTAGAAGATGCAGAACTCTAAATTTAATGAGTACGTGGTAATGTGAGAAATGTGACAGCTCTATTTAAGAGTAATTCATGTTTTAGTATGTTTTGCTTAATTGGACAACTCTGTTTTCCTGTTTTACTCCTTGAGTATAATACCTTTATCATCAATTTCACCATGTCTCCAGCCTAGATTTTAAATGAAACTTTCCAGTACTTCAGGGAAAATGTTAAAACTGGTACATACAGCTGACCTGACATCTTTATGAAGTACTTCAAATTAGGCAGATCAGAAATATAACAACCATTTGAAATGGCTTTGGATTAGAAGAAACAGTGAATTACACTGTTACACTTAAACAGTGAATTACACTTAAAAATACTAGAAATTAAATTTTGCCTATATGTATATATCTGTACTTACTCAGAGCTAGATAGAATAACAATTATTAAGTGAGACAAAAGAAAACTCTGTCACAAATATATTTCATTTATTTGTGTTAAGAGCTATTGAATGTTTTACTATTCACTATGGGAAAGCTTACGGTGAATCTAAGGAAGAATTGTGATTAGTTAAGCCAAGTGTTCTGACTAAAGCAATATTAATCACTTGAAGACACAGTTTATATTCTTGTAGATGTTCATAAACTGTCTTTGATGGAAAATTTTGGAATTACATTTTTGTCAATTGTTAGTTATAGATAACTGACAGAAATTTAACTCATTTTTATAATCTTTTTTGTTTTTCCATTTAAAATTCATTTTTTGATTCATTTATAACATTTCCTGTTTTAAATGGCTTTAAAATTTCTGTAGTCTTGGGCTCAGCGGCATAAATGCCTGCCTGGCAAGCACAAGGTCCTGAGTTCAATCCCCAGTACCAAAAAAAAAAAAATCTGTCACAAGGTAAACAGATTACCAATAAAACTTTTGTGGTATTATCATATGTTATTTTATTTCATTTTCTGTCTTTCGTTGTTTATGTTTTAAGATTAAGTGTCATATTATTCTGTAATCAATGAATAAAGGAGAAAATAAAATTTTCAATTATCTGTTGCTGAAACTATTGCTATTTCTTTTCTAACTGTGAGTATAAATACTAAAACACTACTGTCCCTGTTACAAACATCATTTAGAAAAAGTCTGTCTAGCATATTTATAGCATATTCAATCAAATCACAATTACAAATTGATATCCATACTTCTTTCAGTCTTTCTCATAAAAGCTGATTTTATTATGAATTATTAAGTAATGCATTTCAATAGAAGATATTGAAAAGATTATCTTTTAAATGAAAAGTTAAAATAATACCATTCGTATAAAAGTGGCTCATCTTGTTAAGAGAGTTACAGAATTGAATTTCCTTAGATAAAATTTCCTGAGATGAAATTAGAACCCATTAATCTTTTGGGGCTTTTCTTCCATTATCCGATCATCACACGTAGAACTTTAATATTAAACAGAATCTTCACATTAATTTTAGATACTCTAAATAAAGAAAATATTTTGACTAAAAACAAAATGCCTATTTGTCTTGAGCATTTTGAAAGTCATAGAAAAATATTTCCTGAAGAATTCTATTGTTAGACAAGGCTCTAACATCCACAATAGTAAGATTTAAACATTTCTTGTTTTTGTGTTATGCAATTAGACCTGCACAGATATCAAATTTATGTATTACTGCTTTTGTAATATATGACCAAAGGAAAATTAAGTTCACATTTTATGAGTAACAAATTTTCCCATCTCTGTGTGGGTTCCTTATCCCATCAACAGACTGAACTACTTCGCACATTTTGAATCTTGGTACACACTGCACAATGACAGAATTATCTTTCAGAGACTTTTGGGCTCTTCTGTGTTTGTCTCAGAGCTTCTTCAAGAGTACATTTTCACTCTACAATACCTATGCTACTGTACAGAAGTGCTGACTGCTGCACTGTACACAGTTCCAGCTAGGTCTGAATGTTTGCAGTAACCAAGATGGGGCTCCAGAGGACTGAATAGAGCCATCGAAAGTACTTCTGCTCTGGCCAGTCTTCTAGCTAAATTTAACTACAGAAAGGAACTACAATTGTATCAAGTAGGACAGAGTATGAGTCCTGCCAAGATTTGACCAAAGCCAAGCAAGGTTTTATTTTTGCCCCAGTTCCTGGGAGAAAAATTCTAAAGTTTTGGAGATAGCTAAGAGTCCTATCTCTGTTTTCCTGGGTGTTTTCAGTCACACCATGCCATCTTTGTTAATATGATTTTTAATGGAAATTGGGTAAGCCCCAGGTTACCAAGTTGAACTCAGGAAGAATTGAGGGGTGGGAATTTGGCGCAGCAATGGAGCGTTTGCTTAGCAAACTGGAAGTGCCAAGTTTGGTCCTTAGCATCACACACAAAAAATAAATCTCCTCTAAAAATAAATCAACCAAAAAATACAGTAAAATTAAAAATAACATCAAAAAAAAAAAAAAAAGCAAGGCAACTAGAAGGGTCCAGACAAAGATCTGGAAGAAGGTATTATTAGGAAACCACCACATGCTTCTGCTTGTCAATAACATCAAGCACTCCTTTGGAAAGTGAGGAGCTTCTGGGTTTGATCCATCATGAGGGGTTAACTGATACTCTTGTGCTCTCTGCTTCTTAGACTGTACCTCAAGAGCTTCTTCTCTTGGCATATCAGTTATCCCCTCATCTTAAGAGTGAGGAAAACCTATTTTTTAGATGGTTTGCTGGCTTCAAGGAAGCAATGACCTTAAAGGTGATTTTGGGGATTCCTGAAATTGACACCATCCAAGCCACAAATATATGAAAAAGAAATATTAAATTGTCAAAAGTTTAGGGCTCTAAGTGTTGTTGTAATCTGTCACACAACAACAGTCAAATTACAGTTTAAATAAATTGATGCCCGGTATGGTTTCTACATTATAAAATGAAATAGAATTTCTATGAGATGAACCAAATATATCTCAAAATATATACTCTTAAATATAGACCCACTGTTTTCTGTTTGACATGTTAAGTGTCAGCTAAAGTATGTAATTTAGCCATATAACTCAGATTATATTGTAATTTTTTAGTTTTCCCACTCTTTTCTGAAATGTATTATCACATATGTGTAGGTATGTGTAGCTTTACCTGTTATTTCTTTTCAGCTAATAGAAAAGAGGAAAAATATATGTTGACAATATGTCATAAGTCCTCAAAATGACAAGCTATATCCACCAGCTTAAATAAAGTAATAGAAATTTGGAGTAAGAATGACATTAGAAAGAACATAATAATTTTATTTCCATTTGAGAAATTTGAAAATGTTGATGTTGCATGGTGTATCATTTACTTTCTCATTACTGAGACAGAAGCACTCAATCCCCAACACCCACAACACTAGGGAGAGGTGTGTTGTGTCTCACAGTTTGCAAATGTTTCAGTCCATAGCTAGCTGGCTCCAAGGCAGGGGAGTGTGGCAGAAGAGAAAGAGATTGTGGCACAGCAACTGGAAGCAGAGAGTTCCAGGAGAGAGCGAGGGGTATGGACTCTTCCATGCCACAGTGCTTGCAACTCACCTCCACCAGCTGAGCAAGCTTTCCTTCTCAAAATCATATTTAGCTACAAACTTAACAGTAGACGCATGCGCTGAGGAGTACCATGGCCCTGTGCACCAATCACGGACCCAAAGGCCGCCCTGTGAGTGCAAAAGGCTTTGGGGCACATCAAAACAGAAACCTTAATCTATGGTGTCTCTTAGGGCATGCAGCTTCTGCCTAGCAGAGCCAGGACTAGCTTCTAGTTGACTAAAGTAGATTTACACTTTTAGATCAGTTCACAGCAAGATGAAACAGTACATTTGAATAACTAAATAAAATGTGTGGGGGTTGAATAAGCCAACAGTTATATACTTTGTACAAAATTAGAGAAAACTCTTCTCAAAGCAAGTATTTGACAGTCTGAGTTGTAGGTCCTATTGCTGCACTTGGTCCTGCTGGTAGTAGTTTTACTTGATTTGTTTATTCACAGTTCAATGTATTTTACATTATTAAAAAACAGAACAGTGAGTGACTTCTAAGTCATACTAACATGATCCTTGGGCGTTACTCAATGAAAAAACCACGTAGAAGTCTCATGCTCCTTGCAGTACCAACCAGACTTGAAAATTTACAAAATATATGCATGCATTAAGTAATTGCAACAGATTGATCACTAAATGTTAAGGTTCAAACATTTCTCTCTGAATATAGCATGATACATGGTCAAAGATCCTGAAATTTACCATAGAAAGCAATATGTAACTTCTGAAATCTATGTTTGTACTTCAGTTCTATTTCATTTGGTTTTCAGTCTTTGGAGACAGGATCTTGCTATGGAGTTCAGGCTAGCTTTGAGCTCATTATGTGCACCAGGCTGGGCTTCAATTCAAGATGGTCCTTCCCCCTTGGCCACCCTAGTGATGGGATTGCAGGTGTGGGCCACCATGCCAGACATACTTCAATATTTTAAACTCAAATGACCTTGAATCTGTAGCATTTAAAGAAAGTGAGGTAGTTTTTGGCATGTATCAGCAACACATAATTACATGCATCTTGAAGAATGTGTATATGTATATGCCATACTTAAAAAGATATACAGATGTATATTAGATATTAGATGTATAGCATGTAATTGTATAAAATAATGTTATTGCTCTCCCCGTGTAATAATTCAGGTGTTTTTTCTTAACATAGCATTGTACACAGGGACTATATCAATTACTATTGAAACATGAGTAATTCTATAGCAATAAACTACAGGAAAATGTGTGACAGGAGTGATGGTTAATCGATTTTCGTTATTTTTTAGGTAAGCTTATTGGTATAGTCACATTCATCACACAGAATTTGTACCCAAAAATGAGATATCTTGCTTCTTCTTTTTTCCCATCCTCCTTTAACTGCTCTTCATATGTACAGTGCTTAGATTCCACTTTAACCTTCTTTTCTCATTTTTCTATTCCTTTTCTCCCTCTCCACTTATTTCTCTCCATTAATAGTGGGAAATCAAACTCAGTATCCTGCATTTGCCAGGCAGACACTCTGCCTCTGAGCTATATCCGCAGCCCCTTCCCTGACTTTTTGAACAACTTGTTCCTTTTTCATTATAAATTTTAGTCCTTATTTACACTTTCAGTTATTCACATGAGAGAGACAATGTGATATTAATTGGTTTTGTGTTTTATATTTTTAGGGAAGGGTCTACAGAGTGTTCAGGGTCTCACTAGTAGATCGGGCTTGTGGTGATCTAGCTGTTTACAGCCTCCCAAGAGCAACAGTTACAGGTGCGAGCCACCACACACAGTCTCGATCACCTTCTCATTGCGCCCCGGAGATGAAGCTGTCACAGCAGGCTTGGGTATCAAACTCCCAGCCACTGTGCCTGCCTGCAGGGGCTTTAACCCACTGAACTATTTGGTTAGCCCTGTGATTCTAATTTCGTGGGCACCTAGGAGAGCAGTAGAGTAAATTGTGGCTATAGCGGCCGGCAATGAGCTGTACTCTTGGAGGCGGGGTCTGGATCCCAGCCCTTCTCCCACAGGACATCTTCCTGACTTCCCAAATGCCTTGATGTGAGATGCTTTGTTCCCCTGTGCCCTGCCACCATGTACTCTTCTGTTAGAGTCAGCCAAGTACACATTGAAATTTCTGAACCAATGAGCCAAATAAACAATTTCCTCATTTATGATTTTTCTGGCATTTTGTCTCAACAATTGAAAAGCTGACCAATAATGGAAGATAATTTCAATTTTGATGCTAAAAAGAGGAAAGCATATAATCAGCAACAATATGTCTAGTAAGTATACTGCCAACTTGAAAGACAAATTAATCACTTATTGAACTTATAGCTTTAGGAAAACTCACTGGTAAAAGGTGGTCCATTGCTGATCAGTGACTGCTGCTTCGTATGTTTAGCAAGACATTATAAGAAAAAAAGATTTACTTATTCTATAATTAGCCTATTTTCAATGAAAGTCGAAAGTAGATTTTTTTTTCCTGTGAATGGGAATCTTTTCTGAACAAGAATAGCCCACATATGTGCTTACAAACAGCGGTAAATATTGAAAAAAAAGTAATGAACAGATGAGATTCATTACAAATTACAAGAAAACTAATGACTGGAGCCTTGAGGTGAAGCACGGATTACAGGTGTTGCTATTCTGCATGTCCAGTTGTTGAACATGACTTAAAATCAGCTACTTCATCAAGAAGAACTAAGACCAAGCAAAGCAAACAAAGAAGAATTCATGCCTACATCTCATGGGAAATGATATACTGCTACTGACAAAGTAAGCGAAGTACAAACATAGCAGGAAGCTATGATTCTTTCACTTTGAATTTTACTTTGAAATAATTTGGGATTTGTGAGACACTTGTAAACCTAGTTCAGTGTTCTTCTATTCGTTAAACATCTTCTAATGTCAAAACATTATATAAGCATATCACTTTTATCAAAGCTACAAATTTATAACTATTGATTCAACATTTTTTCCAGTAGTGCAGGCTCGTTTTTGTTTTTCTGTTCTAGGATCCATTTGAGGAATTGAATGGGATCCTGTACTGTATATTCTTTTTCCATTCATTAGTTGATGAACAAATAAGTTGTTTGCACTTTGACTTCAATGTGAATATTGTGGAAATAAGCATAGTAATAAACAATTCTCTTTGACATTCAGTTTTCATATATTTCACATGTGCACATAGTAGTGAGAGAGCTATATTATGTGGCAGTTATGTTTTTAAAGTTTTGGAGAAATGAATATATATTTCCATAAAAGATACACTAAGCAACATTCACACCAATAACATGCAATATCTTCACCATGTCCTCACCAGAACTTGCTAATTTTAGATTTTTTAATATTAGCAACTCTTACTGAAGTGGTATCTTGTGCTTTAAATTACATTTCCCTGACAGTTAATAATTTTGAGCACTTTTTCACGTACCTATGGAAATTTTTATGTGTTCTTTAGACAAAAGTATCAGTTGAATTGTGCGTTCTTAAATTGAGTTGTCTCTTTATTTATTTGTTATTCCCACATTGAATCATTGGAATCCTAATTAGTCAGTAAATTTATGACTTTCTGCAGTTTGCCCACTGACATTGTCAGTTGATTCCCTTGTTGTGTGGAAGCATTTTGTTTTGTGTATTATTACTTCTATTTCTGCTTTTGTTTTTGTGCTTTTGGGTCTTATCAAGATACCCCAAAACCATTTGCATGTTCTGAAGCATCTCTCCATTTCTATGTTAATTTTATTATATAATTTCACTGGTTCCAGTCTTACAGTTGAATCTTTATCTGTTTTTCTTGATTTTTTATTATAGACACATGAGTCTAATTTTATTATGATTATTAATAGATTATTTAAACTTCCCATCATCACTAATTGAAAAGGTTTTTTAAAATATATGTTCTCAGCACCTTTGTGAAGACTCAAATGTTTGTGAATATGCGAGTTTCTTCTGAACTGAGTTCCATTCCTTTCTTCTATGTGGTTGTATCTCTGCCTATCATGCTTATTTCCTACACTCTTGTGGTACATTTTTAGATCACATGGTATAATACTCCTTGGAAATTTTTTCATATTTATGTCAGAGTTATTTGCATTACTTAGGGGAGATGGCTCGGCAGAATAAGTGCTTCCCTGGCAAGTGCAAGGGCTTGAGTTCAATCCCTGATTCTGAAAAAAAAAAGGCATATTTATGTTGCTTAGATATTTTTTGTGGGAGATGGATTGAAATCTAAATTCTTTGGGAGTATGATCATGTTAACAATACTAATTATTCCGATCATGAATCAAGAATGCAAGGTATTTTTTAAAAATGTGTATTTGTATATGTATATACATATACATATATATATGTGTGTGTGTGTGTATTTATACATATACATATGTATATATATATGTATATATCATCTTCAACTTATTTCATAAAATATTTTCAGTCTCTGTTCAGAAATTTCACTTTAGTTTAATTTTTTTGAGTATTTTATATTTTGTATCTATTGTAAATGGGATTGTTTTTTGATATTACTTTCATGTAATTTTCTATGACACAGAACAAAACTACTGATTTTTGTATTCAATCTGTGTATTTTGTATTCAATAAAACAGAGTAGGATTCATTTCAAGGATACAAGGATAGTTCAGCATGTGAATGAAAAAAATACAAGTAATGTAAAAATGGGAAATAGAACACACACTCTATATTAATCAGTGTTTTGCAAAAGTGCTCTGAAGGAAAGTCTCATACAAATTTGACTACATAGATGGTTCTTCCATTGCCATTTAAATATTGTAGTTGCATGAACTCATCAAAATAATGCAATATAGTCTAATAGTCCATAATAGTAGTGGGTTATCCATGAAGCTAGCAATGTCAGAAGTTGTTGACTTGATGGGACCGGAGAGATGGCTCACTAGAATAAGCACTTGCCTGGCAAGCACAAGGGCTGGAGTTCAATCCCTGGTTCCACCAAAAAAAAGTAGTTGACTTGAGCCATATACAGCTCAGCATGTTAACATAGCTTCACTTTTTATGCCTTGTGTTTATACTTTTCTGCTGGATGGTTAGGACCAAGATAAAGCAAAACCTATATAACAATATATATAACTTTTGTATCTGACAAGATTAGTCAAATCCCCTCAGTATTTACACTGAAAACACATATAGCAGTTTATAGATCTTTTGTCAGTGTCAGCCATATGGATGAGTCACAGTCATTGCTTGACCAATTTGTTCTCTGTGACCTGAGAGAATATTTTCTCTCTAGGTAACTCTCCATAGGCCCACTCTACATCATCAATCACTTTCCTCTGTGGCCCTATGATCTCCTTGATCAGTAAATTTGGGACACCTCTGAGTTACAGGATGTTACAGAACAGGTTCTCTTAATACCCATCTCTGACAAAACTAAACAAAAAAGAGGATATAAATGAAGGACCATTTTGTAATTAAAAAATATATCTGTATATACAAAATATATAAACAAATATATATACATATATGTATATATGAAATAGGACAGATGTACAGCTTTCTCTTAGTTCAATGAGAAGAAAGATTTATACTAATATTGTTTAGACAAAATATCATGTCTACATTTTGTACTCTGAGTAACTACTACAAAGACAACAATATGCAATGTATTAATTTTTGTAACTGTCCTACTAACCTGTTTGAAATTGTCTAATTGCTATTTCTTTCTCAATAAAATTAATAGAAAAAAAACATTAAAAAATTTTGACTACATGAATATGAATGTGCTATGCATTCATATATATGTAGTTATATTTTTCATAAATTACTGCAAACCATATTTTTAACTTTGTTTCCATACTTTTGCTTATACTGAGGACAAATATGCTTTTGAGCATCATGCAGTGACAATGTTTTCTGTGAACTTTTTAAAAGTTCTTGTATGTATGTATGCATGTATTTATTTATTTGGTACATTGTCTTCTACACAGGGCAGACTTAACCCACTGTTAAGTGAAAGTAGATATTCTTTTTTTCTTTCTCAAAGATGAAAATGTACTTATTTTCACAAAGACTCTAATGCTAGTTATAAGTTTCTATTTTGTGATATTTACTCCTCAACTATTAATTTATTAGCTAAATTTTAAAAATATCTTATTACACATATTTCTACATGAAATTAACTTGTGACTTTTGATTTCAGTCTGATAGTATGGTAGATTTAGGGGAAGGGCTTCAAGTGACAAATCAGCTTCTATACCTGCAATGAATCCAACTTAGTCCTAGTGAGTACTTATTTATAAACAATAATGAATTTTATTTGCTAATATCCTACAAAGTATTTTTGTATGGAATTGTGGTATAGATAACAACATGTGCCCATCTGTAATTGTCATATTTTGTTAATCTAAGTAGTTTTGGCTTTTTGCTTGAGTTTTTATGATTCGTATTTGTAGTGCTGAATGCTGACGGTCATTTTCGCAAACTGGCATATACACTTAAGTTATTTTGATCATTTTCAGTGCTCCCGTCTCCTTCTCCTCTTTTTTTCCTCCATCCTGTGTCTTACCCCCTTCCCCATCTCCCAAGATTTGCTTTCTAGTTTCGTGGCCTCTTTCTTCTTACCAGGGTGGCACTGGACTCATAAAATGAACTAGGATGAATTTTATCACTTTCTGTATCCTGGAGGGGACTGTGATAAATTCTAACAAATCTGTTAACATATTTGGCAGAATTCCTCAGTCAAACAAACTTTATTAAAGGTATGTTTTGCATTAAATAAAATCATTTCATTTAATGGTTATAGAACTAAGCTGGTTGCCTTGTTCATTGTGATTTACTTTTGGTAGGTTGTAATTTTAGAAGAAGCATTTCTTCTAAATTGTTTAGTTTAGGAGTGAAATTTTTTATATCACTCCCTTATCATCTTTATAGTATTTGCAGCACCTCACTTCTACAGAAATTAAACTCTACTTTACTTCTTATGTCTATGATATATTTCTTCTTTTCTGGTCTATATTCTTGCTTGAGGCTTATCAGTTCTTAATTTTTGTCTTTTGCTTTTGAAATGTATTATTGAAAGTCAGAATTTTTGATTGGGTGTTCCTTTATTTTTTTAAAGCTATCACAGGATTTTATTTTAATCTGTGTGGCTTATGATGGGCATTGTGATGTAAACTTTCTCCTTGTTATAAACTAATAAATCTTTTGGTTCTTTCTACATCCAATAATTTATTTTTAGTTGTTTATGTTTGCATTTGTTATAGAAACTTCTGATCACCATAGGTTTTACTTTCTGTCACTATATTTGGAAAATTTCTATCTATTATTTCTTCAAATTATTTTTCTCATTTTTCAACTTCTCATTTTTTTTCCCATATATGTATGTTGGCTCACTGGTGATTGCTACATATCTCTGAATGGGCTGCTTGGGTTATTATTTAGTGTATGTTTTTCATACATTTTTATTTAAGTAATTCTTATTACTTGAGATTCACTTCAAGTGCAATAGTTGTTTCTTTTACAGGAAATGACTACTAATAAGTCTATCTAAAGACACACAATCACTACTCTTCAATGTCAGGGTCAAGTAATATTTCTCAAGGTTTTCCCCCATTTTGATATGGTTATGGATGAAATATTCTGCAGGAAACTTACAAATGTTGATACCCATGCCCTCCAGGACTTTTACGTATTCACCTAAGCACAGAGACAGCTATTAAAAATGCCTCCCTGAGTCTTCTCATGGCATTACATGCTATTCTAAAATAGATGGCTTGGTAAGCAAGTGTTTCCATCGTAATGGTCCCTACACCTGTCTTTCTTTTGTTTTTAGGTTTATTGTTTGACTATAAATGCAATTTTCCAATGAATTCTAGGAGAGTTCTCAAGTTAAAAACAGTCATTTAAAAATGTTTCTTTGGGGCCTAGGAGACAGCTCAGCAGCCTAAGCACCTGCCTAGCAAGTGCAAGTACCCAGGTTCAATCCCTGGTACTTCATGCATTTCCAGCCACCAAATCCAGGTGTGATGGTGCATGTCTATTATCCCAGCTGTGGGAAGGCTGAGACAGGAGAATCACTGCAAGTCCAAGCTGTGTAGCAAGACCTTTACCAAATAAGTCAATAAATAAAACATTTGAAGAATGGTTGCATTGTTTAAATAGCAGTGATAATACTCTTTGCAGGATTTTACTTTGTTGCTATTTTCATAATAAATTGCCAGTTTTTTTCAAGGAAAATAGAGGCATAACTGAGGAAAACTAACAAAGAAAGTAATAAGATCTTCAAATTGCCTCACATTTTAGTTGTCAAATCTGTGTGATTCTCAGAGGGCTATCATCCTTCATGACCATTTGACAGCATATGATGAAAGTTTATGACCAACATTCATCTAGAAGCACATCCATATTGAAATCAGGACTCGGCCTGCACAATCACATAGGGCCTCTTCATTTCATTCATTCCATGGTTTTCCACTCTTTACTGAAACATTTTATAGTTTTCTCTTACTTTTCTCCATCATTCCTTGTATATCTTCACATTGTGAATGAGTCATGGAGACTGTACCCTGAATAAGCAGTGAAAATATTCACAGGTAATGAAGGATTTGGAAGCCTTGGTTATTCATTATACCTGCTCCACTCTAGAGAGGCCAAACCCTAGTATCTCCTCGGACTCTGCTGCCTCTGGGGTCACTATGGAGACCTCCCGCCGCCATGAAGCATTTTTTTGTAAGGACTGCTTGGTGATACTCCAGTTACACAAAGCAAGTGTTCGTTAATTCCTAAGAGGGGAGTGGGTGCACCTCTTTGGAAATCCTTCACTGTGTTCGCATTACCTATGTTATTTTCTTCCTTCAAATACCATTGTTAATCTTTGATCTCTGCTTCTTTACTGTGACATCACATCATTCTCTGAACATCATATTTTCTGTTACGGTTCCATTTCTCTACTTTGAGATATGGATAATTTTGTGCTAGAAAAATATTAGAGTTGACTGTGGAATTTTCCCCCATGCTTCAGGTGCCCTAGGAGTGTGAAATACCACAGTAGTATTTGTTCTGGAATGTCACCAAAGAACAATTATGTAAAAGAACATTTAGTGCATTGGCTTATTGCATCCTACTGAGAAAACACATAGATGCACGTAGAATGCTTTCAAGTAAAGAAAATACCTGAAATGGTGATCCATTAATCAATAATTCAGTAAGTAAGGAAATTGTGGCTTTTGAGAAAACATTTTTAGATAATTATTTCTTTTAAATGCTAGGTAAATAGAATATAAAATCAAACTAGAACTAATAAGTGGTTAATATTTACTGATCATGGCTTGGGGATGTTTTTCTAAGTGAACAGGAACAAAAAAACTAAAAAAATATTACTAGATTGAATAAATTATCACATGAAAATACACCAAATTCATATATATATATGTAAAAAATTCGTACATACATATATATGTATATATGTAAAACCTATGGTAAACAAAACATTTTATTTCAGAAAATTAATGAGTTAAGTAAATTTTATGACAACTTTTAGTTAAGAACTAAGATGTATTTTTGATATTAAAATTATTGACCAATGATTAAACAATTAAATATAAAATTTAAATATAGAATTATCAAAACAGTATTTTTTTTTTGTCTTTTTGAGACAGGGTCTCACTATGCAGTTCAGGCTGGCCTTAAGCTCACTTTGTAGCTCAGGCTGGTCTCAAACTCACAACAATCCTCCTGCCTCAGCCTCCCGAGTGCTGGGATTACAGGGATGTGCCACCACGCCCGGCAAAACAGTATTTTAAATGACATTTAATATTCAGTAATATTACAGGGAATGGAAAGAGGAACTGTAAATAAGAATATGAAGTGTCATAAAATTTAGAAGTACTTACTAGTTCAACAAAATTATGACCGTAATATCTAAATATTTATAATGTATAAACAAAACTGTAATTAGTTATGAAATTTTGCAATGTTCAAGCAGACATAATATTTGTAGAATTTATGCTTCATTCACAAGAGCAAATAACATTGAAGCAACTTTAAGAATAATTATTTTGCTGTGCCAACTTGATAAAACAATATCATATTTCAGTTGCTCACACAGATAGGAAAACACAAGTAATTTGTCCAAAGCACAGTAATTTGTTCAAAGCTTGTCAGTAGGTATAGGGAAGGGGAGGCACAAAGAGAAAGGAAAGAAATTTCTAACACAGCCTATCAGTGAACAGCAGAAATACAGACTTTATCTCAGTGTATCACATAAGTTTTTCAGCATTTTAAAGTTTTTATTATTTTATAATAAAAAGGGATCCTTTTGTACATTATGCTACAATAGTTATTATAAAAATTCACAAGTAATTTTGACTACCAATTCACTCTGAATAGTTTTTTTACTCTGACTGCATATCTTAACTTTTCAATTGATAGAAATAAATATGTGGAATGAAGCAGACATAAAATAGCACTGAAAATTAATTTGTCACTTTACATCATCTTACGTTATATCTATGTGGTTTCAGAATGACAAGATTTTTATTGAGAGCCAAAATCCCTACCAAGAAAGTACACAAAAAATATGAGGCAGCATCCAAATTAGGTTCTTAGTTCAAATAAAACACTTAACACCTAGTTGATGTAAAGCAAATGACTTTAGCACATGACATATTTTTATGGCAAGATGACATTCTCTAGTGCTAGGAAGAAGTGGGGAACATCAAGCCCAGAAAGGGGACCTAATATAATGTAAGGCTTAGCACTTGTTCCAAAATTGCCACTGGCTCCATCAACCACCTGTCTGGTGATTTTTCAACAACTGGTTATATAACAATGGGAATGGCTAATGTTTCTTTTCATAGTCCCTTACATATTAGGACCATGTGAAAACCAAGAAGAAAACTTTTATATTTATTATAGATTCCTTAAAAACTATGCACTGAAACCCTCAGTATGTCCATTATCATTTATTGAGAACTCACAAGAAGTGTAATCAATAGCAGTCTAGTGAGTGCTGTCAGAACAATAAACAAGACCAAAGTATACATTATAATATCTATACTGTACTTTTAGACAAGACATATGCGCTTAAAGAATTGAGATCATTCATATAACATATGCATTGATAACCAAAATTGTCTATACATAAATTTAAAGTCTACATTATCACCACAGCAGAAGTCAATGGACTGAAGTGGCAGCTGCTTTGAAGTAGCTTTTATTAGGCCATTGTTTAAATTCTTCAAGCTAATAACTCTCAACAAGTAATTGAGAATCGTGAGTTTTCTGAAGGCAGTTCTCAAATCAGCTAAATTGATTTCTTTGATATGTGGGCAGACACCCTGCCAGTAAAGAAATGTGGAGGAAACTATGCCTTGGTGATAGTTGATAATTAAGTAAAATTTGAGAACTGTTAAAACATTGTTCTTTCAATTTTTAATCCCACGTTTCTTTACCACCTAACCCCTGCTTTTAAACTGTATAAAGCTCACAGGTGTGAAATACCACCTCTGAAATTGAGGTCCATGTGGCTTGTAATTAATGAAAATTTGCTGTAGCAAATGTAGCCTTACAAGGTATTGCTGTGAAATATGAAACCTGAGTTTGGGATGAAAATTGGTCCTTGGAGAACTTACACTTTTAGGTCCTGAGGCTTTCCCAGCTTGACTTATTAAATAATCCTTTCTTTCAGAGAGGTTTCATACAATGAACTCCAGTGAAGCTGAAATGTTTCCTGCCTGCTGTGTCTCAACTTTGAGGGAGCAATTCAACTTATTCGACCTATTTTTTTCCTCTTCTTTTTCTGGAAAAGTGAGAGTGATGGGTGTTGTTTGGAATGATACTATTCACTCATAGGCAATTTGTGAGATAATAAAAATTCTAAATCTTACTCTAAATCTGTTAAAATAAAAATCTCCATTTAAATAAGATTTCCAGACAAGTCATATGCATACTGATGTTTGAAAAACAGTGAGATTAAGGTTTCCAAGTTCTCTCTTTTCTGCATACTTTTTTCTTATTTAAGAGCAGAGGTATTACCTTCAGTGGGAGCTAAAATGAGAAATGGGGTGGACCTCTAGACTTTGTGATTAATTCATGATCCAGAGCTGAAATTATGGGTTTAAATTCTGCTGGGATTATAGGTGTGAGTGCTAAATCGAGCCTGGGGCAGACACAAGAGTGACAGACTTGCTCTCAATTACCATTGTTGCCATTACTCCCATTTGCTCTTACATTCTCTTCTTTGCTGCCTCCATGAATGATTGCTCTCTGCCGCGTGCCACTTTGCCCTAGAGGCACCTGAGTATGAACTAAAACTTCCATTAACTGCGAGCTAAATTAAACTTTTTCTTCCTTCATTTTCAGCGTCTGGTATTTGTCCCAACAACAAGAGAAGAGTAACCAGGGCATATATTTAAGACATTCATAGTTTGATTTTGAACAAGACAAACTCTGTTGTTTTAAAAACTTCAGTGCACTTGTACTCGAGAAATCAATGCAGTATAAATTTGGTTTCCTAATGCAGGGAATTTATACATTTTTTGTAACTTTAAGAAAGTTTTTATTACAGAAATAGGATTTAATGAAAATGAACATTTGTGTGCAAATTCTGAGCATGTCTTATTTTCTTCAGTTTATATGTACACAAAGGAAAACATTTAAAAAGTATTAAGAGCTCAAGAAATTGAGAAATTTCCTGATCTGTACCCTAGTCCTTTTCTTCACTGTGTCATGCTTCAAATGTTTTATGTTGAACCAAGTTAGTTCCTCCACTCAATTGTCATTATTCTCAACACTATTACCTCTACTTAGTTTTGGAAAATATTATACTGAAGTTAATGAGTGTATCCTTTAAAGATATTGGATAATAACCTTTCACAGTATATGTAATCTTTCAATTACATGTTTAAAATAAATATTGCAATTTCATTTTTGGAGTTCCTTTTCAAGTCCTCTCCATTTCTTAGGGACTCAGCAGGCAGCTCCTTCACTGATTTCCAGCTATTTATCTCCTATAGGAAGTAGGTCAGAAAACACCATGGATTTTTACTTTCTGCCAGGCAGCAAATTTAAACCACTCATTTGGGAACCCATGGCTAAAAATACAGTAGAGAATATCAACACGAAGTATTCATCTTAATGTAAACATGATATTTTTTTAAAATTTAATCATTCTGCGGTGCTGAGCAATAGTATCTCAACTCTGCCCTGGGAATCAGTATTGCAGATTTGGTGAAATAAAACAAATTAGTGGTTATAGTGATTTGGCTCATACCAAATGATTTCCTTGTTTGTCGTTTTCCAGAGCCAAAAATACTTTCCAATGTGATAAATTAAAAATGGCATGTGATCAAAGAGTGCCTTGAAAAGGAAGGAATTTGAGCATGACAGTTCCTACAGAGCCCTTTCTCACCTCTCCTGGTACTTAATTTTCCCTTAAATGGCTGACAAATAAGTCAATTTCTAGTGAAATAAATTAGAACCACATGTGTAAACATCTTAGGATCTCTGTAGTGAAAGAATCTGCAAGAATAAACAAAATCTAAAAGGTATAATAGATGTATTAGAATAGAAAGAAACTAAACATAAGGAATAAACAATTGAGATAGGAGAAATGAGAAAAGATAGAAAAAAAGAAGGGGGAAATATGTAAATATATACACAGGATAGCTAAGATAATTGTACTATTATCTATCAGCTCTTTGAAGATAGCAGTTAATGTTTAATTTTACTTGGGCCAATTTTAAAAGCTAATATCTGTAATTTGAAGATAATAATGTACAATATAATAGCCACTATTGAATAACTTTTATCCTGTTTTTATTTAATTAATTCATCCCCAATGTCTTATCTATTATTTTATAGCCTCTTCAAAATACATTTTAAAAATAAAAAGGATGAGGAAAACATTGTTGTATTGAAAGGAAGAGTTAATTTTTAATTATTTGATCAGTCTTGCATGCCTATGTCTGGTAATCTGAGCAACAAATTCTATGATAACAATACATAATTTAACAGTGATTGTTAGTTTTGTATTTTTGTTTTGAAATTTTGCAATCCTTTTACTGTTTCATGTTTCTTTGTTATTGTCTTTATTCCTGTTACTTGTTTTTTTTCTCTTTTAAATAATAAAAAAATACTCCACTATGAAAATGATTTTCTACAATAAAAGTTACATTGCTAAATTATTTTCTTGCTTTTCCTTACAATATTACAAATTATGTATGCATGTTACATCTGTCTGGCAAGTACAGGGTCCTGAGTTCGATCCCCGGTACTGCAACAAAAAAAGGAAAAGAATTTGTAGGGATAGTTCAGTAGAATAAGTGCCTATTTGTATACATGTTAAAGTTTTAGCTAATTTTTGAATATTTTTGCATCCATGCAATTATGTTGGGTTATTACATACAGATAGTGTTACACCTTGCTACATAATTTGATAGAACCATCCTTAGGCTTATTTGATCTCTGCTCAAAGCTGCTGAGTAAATATGAAGTGAAGAAGTAGATGAAATTTACCTAGTGTTGCAAGCTTCCAAAAGTCACTTTTAAATGGTGAGCACTGAGAGGAAATAATATTCCCACAATCCTCCAAAAGATTCTGCCTAAGTAATCCAAATAAACTTCATTTAGTAACCAGGATCCAGAATTTTGTCAGGAGTTTTGCGCTCTCTGTGTTGGCAGAGATCTGACAGTATAGACTTCCAGTTATTAATATGGAGGTAGCTGATATGCTAACTAGTGAGATGTTACTTGTGCACTGAAAACATTACAGCCTCTTGCACTAAACCCTACTCTAGAAATGAAGGGAGAGAGTTCAAGAGGGTCATGTACTCTAAATGCGCAACCCTCTCAATATATGTTGGAGACCTTTGCATACAAATGCAAATTAATCATTGCCTTCAGAAAATAGTTATGTTGGAGAGGAAGTTGGTTATTTCCAAGAGAGCATGGAAGTACCAAGGCTTCAGTTGTAGCCCTATTATCTGTAGAAACTGGACTAAAGCATTCAAATTACAATAGCAAATAATAATTCTGTATAAACCTCCACCCCAGCTTGGCTTTTTCAATATTCATGAAGAACTTTAAGGTACAATGTCACATTATATTATTCTATCTAGAATTTTAAATTGCAATTTGACTGTGACTTCCCTTGTTTCCTAATGTTCTGGGGGCTTCTTGAGAGTGAGCTGTAAGATGATGAAGTAATTATTAATAGTTTGCATTAGCGCTTTGTAAGAGTTTTCCTTATCAAGAGAACACTTCTCTGTCTAATTTAATACCTTCACAAGAAGCAATAATAGCTTTGTTTACCTATAATATTCAGTAGTGCAAGCCTAAAATCATAAGAGCTGGCCCAAAGAGAATCAAATACAAGTTCATTTTTGCTTTCTTTTTCCACAGTGAACCTCATTATGCTGGTCTTCTCACACTCCACAAGAACACGCAGATCCATGACTCAAACACCTGTGTCTGAAACATTCATAAGAGTTTAAGGTCCTCCCCTTTCTGAAATTCCCCAGGACTCACCTAGCGTCAGATCAGTTTGAGTCTTTCTCAGGGACCATGGAATCTTATCACCCTGTTTTCATTTCTTCCCTTCTTGCTTTATTTTTTCTTTATTCAGTTCTTTGTCCCTTTCCTTCCTCATTTCCTTCTTCCATTCTTCCCTGCCTCCTTTTCTTTCTCTTTCTTTCTTTCTTTTCCTTCTTCCTCTGTACCTTATCCCTCCTTCTTTCCTTCCTTCCTTCCTTCCTTCCTTCCTTCCTTCCTTCCTTCCTTCCTTCCTTCCATCTCTTGCTTCTCTTTATTCTCTCTTCCTTCCTTAGATTATTTCATTCCCTCTTGCTTCTTCTTCTCTCTTTCACTCTTTACCCCAGTCTTGATTTTCTTTCCCTCTCGCTCAGTTCTCCCACCTTGTTTGCTTCCTTCAAACCTTCCTTCCTACCTTCTTTCCTATACTCCTTTCCCTCTTTCTCCCTCTTTCCTCTCTGTATCTAGTTTTTCTTCTTCAAGTACCTAAAGTATTTAGGAAAGGGAAAGAAATCAGAGGACTGGGAAAAAATGGCTTCAATCTATGAAAGAAGATACATTTATATTGGCTGTCATATTGTGTCTAAAATCTTCCCCAAAGTTTATGTTTTGGGGAAATTATTGGAATTGGGCATGGCATACTCATTTACCCTTAATGAAATCAGAAGCACATGCATTGTTCAGAGGTGTGGCCTGCTTGGAGGTTGGCCACTGAAGGTGTGACCTAGAAGGGTGTGCTCCTGTCCCTGATTTCCTTTTTTAGCTCACTATTTCAGAAATGCCGTAGGTTGAGTAGCTTTCCTCTTCTGTGCTCTTCCACTGTGATGTTTCTGCATTGGAGCCAGCTGATCATGGACTGAGTGCTCCCAAAGTCATTAGCCAAATTAAAGTGCTCCTCTTTTAAATGTTGGTTCTTGGATATTTTGTCCCATAAATGGGGGAAGTGATGAAAACATATGGTCAGTAAATTTTGGTGTCATCCTGTGATGTTAGTTGTTAAGATATGCATAAAGAAACAGTTGTGCTTCAGTAAATATCCTACTCAGACTTGAAAAACAGTTCAAGGAATCACTGACAGGGTAATATTTATGGTATGCAAAGTTTTCTTTTTCTTTCTTTTTTTTTTTTTTTTTTTTTTTTTTTTTTTTTTTTTTTTTTGGCAGAACTGGGGATTGAACTCAGGCCCTTGCACTTGCCAGGGAAGCACTTATTCCATGGAGCCATCTCCCCAGCCCCTGATATGCAAAGTTGTGAAAAGGAAACAAGGGTTGCTGTGGAAATCCTTTAAGTTGGGGATACAAAAAATGTGAAACATCTAATGAGAAAAGCAATTTTCTCCATGACTATAGCCAGTTCAGGAGACAGGCCATGAGGGTTTCATACAGTAAAGTTCTAAGGCTATGCACATACTCTCAGGCCCACTGCAACTCACATCTCCTTACCATGTGCCTCACATACTGAACATGGAACACTAGGGCACAATATTTGCCCTAATGGATATAGCTTTTGCTTTAGACTTACTTCTTGCTATTTTGAGGTGGGAATTCTTCCCTTTCACCTGAAGAATATATAACCAAGTTTGAATTTTCATAGATTCACAGCTATGAGTTTGCCTTCATCTCAGTACAGATGTTGGTTTGAACTTTGAGAAGTGCTGGATCTCATAACATTTCCCATAGGGATTTCTTTGGTTGTAGGCAGTCTAGTGCTATCATGTTAGAGACAAGGACAAAATTGTGGTCCTGGGAGAAGGCTCAGTAGAACAAGCATTTCCTTGGCAAGTAAAAGGGCCTGAGTTCAATCCCCAGTTTCACAAATAAAGAAAATCTATTTATTTGTGGTTAAGTACACTTTAAAGAGATATGCTTAACTGTCAAGTTAACAAAGAGTTGGATGAAACTGTTAAAGGAGAATTTTCTGTTTTTTGGAGGTTGGAAGCTTCTTGGAGAATTTATTAAAAAAATTAACATTGCTGGGTTTCACCTCTGTTTCTACCATCCAGTCATCTCTCCAGGAGACTCTCTTAAACAGTCAAGTTGGCTGGGCATGGTGGCGCATGCCTGTAATCCCAGCACTCAGGAATCTTTATTCTCTGCTTTCATATGTAGATTTATCTGTCTCAAGAAAAATTCCCTAAGTGATTCCTAATTCTCTCATTGAAACTAGCATAGCACCTTTTATTTCCATGTCCTCATTGACCTAAATAAAAAATATAGCTTTAAGAGAAATAAGACCATCAGACAATATTGTTCTAAACATTGTTTCTCAACCAGCATTAAGTAACATTCCATCTCTTTTCCTTACTAGCGCAGTTAAATTTATAATAGTTGCCTTAGTTATAGCCATAATAATTGTGACATTCCCTCCTTGCCTGCTCTGTGTGTGTGTGTGTCTGTGTCTGTGTCTGTGTCTGTGTGTGCTTGTGATTTTCTGCTCACCTGTAATGTACAGTAGTTTAATTGTGTTTATGGTGGGACAATCAAGAAAACAGGTGGCCCGACTGATAATAAAGCTTAGCCACAGAAAGAACTATTAGTGAATAAAATCTCTGTTCATAAAATTGTCTATTAACCTATTTCCTGGTAGCTGAGGAATGTCAATAAAATGAAAATTCTTATGTTCTTTGCTTCTTCCACATATTCAGTAACTATGTTTTGATATTTTCATTCTTTGCTTTTCAGAAATCAAGTTCTTTTCTTAATTTAACTTAATTACAGTTTTGAAAGATGTGGGATTTTAATTAATATTGAAGTTGAAAAGTTAGTCTATTACTATTTCAAAGAACTTTTGAACAAATAGTCCTTGAGAAAAGTGTAGCCAGAGATCATTATTTTTGCGCAATTTCTCCAAATCTCAACTCCCAAAGTCTATATAAGAAAAGTAATACAGGGTCAAATGGAACCTCTCATTTTAGATTGTTGAGGAATGTCCACACTTGTTTCCACAGCAGTTGTACCAGTTTACACTCCCACAAACAATGGAAAATGGTTCATTTTTTTCCCACAGCCTCACAGTATTTTTTATTGATTAATTTTTTGATACTAGCCATTCTTTCAGGAGTAACATACATGGAGTTTCAATGTTCTTTTAATCTTCATTTTTCTCTTTTTGTGTTTTAAAGAGACATAAAACAGAAAAAAATCAAGTGATACAGAATTCCATTTAATAAATAATATAAATTTCCATTTTATATGTATATTTTTGAATTCAGGCTTTAAACTTGGGGGCCTGATTGTTTGGATATTCTTTATATAATCTAGATGTTAGTCTTTTTACTGAGGAAATGCTGGAATTTTTTCCCATTCTGTGAGTTCTCCTCACTTTGTTGGTGGTCTCTTTTGCTGTGCAGATGCTTTTAAAATTGATGTGTCTCAGTTGTTGATTCTCTGTAATATTTCTTGTGCAAGTGGGTTCTCATTTATAAAGTCACCTCTGACTTCAAGAGCTTTACCCATTCTATTTTCTAGCCAATTAATTGTGTCTATTCTAATACTTGGAAATTTGAGCCATTTAATTTGATTTAGTGCCTTGTGAGAGACATAGCTTTAGATTTAATCTTCAGCATGAGGAAAACCAGTGTATACAGAACCAGTTGCTAACGAGGCTATCTTTCTTCTAGTAAAAGCATCTTCCTCCTTTGTCAAAGGCAAAGTAACTGAGTGGATTTGGAATTGCTACTGCATCTTCTACTCTGTTTCGCTGATCACCAAGTTTGGTGTGTGTAGGATTTTCTTGTTTTGTTTTTGCCATGCCATTCCATTATTATCGTTCATTTTTTATTCAATTTTGATGTTCCCTGCCTTGCCCTTATTGGCCTTCTAGGTATTTTCATGAATGATGTCAAAGCAACATAGTCCACTGATGCAAACATACCCATATCTATAGTAAGAAAACCTGTAATAGCTAAGTCTTTTAAAACAACCCCTTTGTTCATCAACAGACAAATACATTTTTAGGATGTGATATTTATACACAATTTAATACTACTCTGTCATAAAAGAGGAGAACTTTTAAAAAAGATTTAGGTAAATGAGTGCATCCTGAGACCATAATTTTAAGAAAAATAAATCAGACACATAAGTTTTACTACCCCATTATTTCTCTTGTATAAGAAATCCAAAGAGTAAATAAAGTGCAAAATGGAGAATAGATTGTGAGAAATAGGAAGTTGTTTAATTGGAAAGGGGAACAAGGAGGGAGCAGGGGGAAGGAAGAAGGAGAAAAGGGATTAAAAAGAGAATAGAGGAATAAAATGGAAACAACGTTTTTGTGAGTGGGTTGGGGAAGAAGGATTGACAGGAGAAGAGAAGAACAGGATAAAAAAGACAACATATTTTATGTACAGGTATAAATTCCCTGTGATGACTTTAATTATGTGAGACAAACACGTACCAATACATTTTGAAAAATATGGTCAGCCATGCACTGAGTAGAACGTTGCCAGTAGTAAGAGGTACTGTAAGAAAGGACATGGTCTCCAGAACTGTAGGCTTTTATAAGGAACAGGAAGGACTAGGCAATCATCACTTTTAAGAAAGAACAAGTGGCTTTATCATTGATGCAGACAAGTAAGGTCTACTATTTGTCTTTTGTCGTCTACAGATTTTTACCTTGAGATGAGTCACAAACTCTCCCTTGATATTTAGCTTTCTAACTTGTAAAACCATAAGAACTGCATTCTGTTCTTAAAATTACTCATCTGTATTTTGTCATAGTGATGCAAAATGGACTAAGTCATTGGAACTATAATGGGTCTGTGAAGGTTAAACTGTCTTTAGAGAGAGGAAAGTATTTGTCCTGTTTGAAATATGGGAAAGTAAACAGCATGCTGAGCTGTAGACTATGCAAGTCTTACATCATTTCATAAGGATGGTAGATCATAATTCTTAATAACATCACTATTTTAGGAAAAAGTATTTTTACTTTTTAAAATGGTTATCAAAGGGGCTGGCTGATTCCTCAGTGGACTAAAGCACCTGCTAAGTCAAAGCACAGCAGCCAGTTTGATTCCTGGTGTGCAGTGCCAGCCCTACCCCCAGGGGCATGTGGAGACAGCAATTGAGACCGGGCTTGCCTGTAATCCCAGTGCACGGGAGGTTGAAAACAGGAAGATCACTACTAGTCAGATCTACATAGTGAGACCCTGTAGACCTGTCCTGAATACAGAAAGGTAAAAATGTTATCAATATTTTTATTTCAAGCTTTGGTAAGTACATCGTTCCTTCCAAAGGTCGTTAGTACATACAAAAATAACAAAATTAATTAATACAGCCCTTATACTCTTATTCACAATGGCGCTGTGTCAAATTATAAGAACACAAGAAAATGCTTCTTTCAGGTACATTTTATAAGTGCTTCTGTTCTTTTCAATTGCTTTTACAGGCCTGCCACTAAGTAAAGGTTTCTAAAGTTAGCAAAATCTATGGAAACAAAGAGCTAGGTTATGCTAGGCAAAACACTTGCCTGCAATTTATTCTTAACAGATTATCATTCATAAAGTGCTCATCAGCAGCAATATCTCAAAAATTCTGCATAATTGCTAGTTAAGTATATTTGTTTCCAAAATCAAGCTAGTGTAATGTGAGGTGCTATATTTTTGGATCTTACAAGTGAATATTTCTGCCAACCGACTTCAATCAACTGTAACGTTTTTATGTTTTTTCCTCTTGTGCCAGTTGAAAATGCATATCCTCCACTGTTCTCCATTAAATTCTCATATCCATTAGTACATGAGATTGATATTGAAACCAAAAAGCATTTTATCATCATTATAGTCTGCATTTGTCTGCTTTTATGTTAAAATCCATGGCTCATATCAGAAATTTTCTCATTATTTCTTATAGCAAGGCACTAATCATTCTATTAATAAATTAGCTAATCCTTGGATGACAGAAAAGTAGATACCAATGAGATTTTTGAGCTAAGCATTATATAAAACAATAGGAGATTACAGTGGAAAATTGCTTAGCGTGAGATTTGGTATTTACATTAATTTGATTGATAGCTCCATGACTTTTGTGGTACAAAACTGCAGATATATAGATTGAAATAGATCACAAAAATAATTTCAGCATATATTCTTTTTTGTTTTGATTTGTTTTGTTTTGTTTTGCGGAACTGTGGATTGAACTCAGGTCCGTGTGCTTGCCAGAGTCAACATATATTCTTTTTTTTTTTTTCAACATATATTCTGATAACAACTTTGTTGTAGTTAAGATATATATATATATATATATATATATATATATATATATATATATATATATATATATATATATATATACTTTTTCTTTTTACATTTTCTAACGCAATTTACTTACCAACAGGCTACTGGTGTCAGGGACTATAAAAGTTGCAATCAGACCAGACATGGGGAGGCTGAAAACAGGAGGACCAGTATAAATATGAGCTGCATAGAAAGACCCTGTACCAAATACATAAAATACAAATGAACAATAAAATAAGTTGGAATCTTAGTCCTGATTGCCAAAGTATTGAATTAGATTTAATAAACCAGATTTTATAAATGTGAGAATCTGGCATTAGGCAGTTGAGACTGACAGGAAGGAGCCAGTTACCAAGAGTGTGACCTAGAAGACTCTATTCTTCTCCATAGCTCCAGCCTCCTCTGCTGTCCTCCTGGCAGCCATGATATGAGCATCTTTCTCCTATAAGCCCTTCTACCCTGCATTTCTGTTTTGTTGTCAGAGTACCATGGACTGAACTAACTGAACCTGAAAGCCTCTCCACCTTAAAGTTGCAGGTAGCTGCTGTCTGTCTTGTCCCAGCAACAAGACAGCTGCTTAGTATAGTAGTTACTGCTTCTGTATAATGAGTAATATAAAAGAATGCACTGTAGTTTAGTTGACCACAAAATATCTAATGATTATGAAACTTTGACAATGATTCACTTCCCTCATTTTACATAGCATGTGGTATAAAAGATAGTATCCAATATCATAGAGAGGCTTATTGACATTTATTGATTGAACATTGATGGTGTAACACAAAATAGTTCAAAATTAACAGTGCCAATTGACATGGGCCATATGATTCCCTTGGCTAACTTTAAAATAAAATTCCTTAAAACAAAAATAATTAAGGCAAATCATGTTTATAATTAATGAATGTACTATGTGAAATGAAATTTAGCAAACTTGCATTGAATTCATTTGTGCTGATGTAATAACATCCAGAAACTCATGTTCATAATTTCTTGTTATTGTCAAATTCTTTTAGAAGAGTTTGCATGCCTGCATAGATAATATATTTAAAGTAAATAAAACTGAGTTCTTAGAAAAATTACTCATAACATTTTGATTGCAGTATTACTTACTTTTAGAAGCAAGCTGAAGGTGTCTAGGGCTGAGGAGGTAGTTCAGTAGAATAAGCACTTGTCTGGCAAGTGCAAGGCCCTGAGTTCAACCCCTAGTCCCATGGGGGAGGGAGATTACAACAGTTTGAATGATATCACTCAATAGTTTGAAAACTATTCATTAAATGATTTATTTATGTAATACAGATTCAATATATTTTCTGTGACCTCTACTATTTCTACCTGAATTCAGGACTTCTAATGAATCCATAGAAATCTTGAAATTTTAAGTACATTTTGATTGATGACTTACTGTATGGATTTCACAATTTTGGAAAAATACATAAAATGCTGTCTTTTCAAAGGTACCATGGGCTCAGTGTACAACAATAAATAAATAAAAAATATACAAATATTCAAATAATTCAACAGAAAGCCAAAGTTTTATGGTAGAGTCAAAGTGCTTGTTTGCTAAAAGTGCTTGTTTGCTAAAATCCTGAGAAAAAACAAAAGGACCAGAGGTATATGCAGGTCTTACTTACTGGTTCACCAATGCATTTCATTAGGGAAAGTCGAAGAATATTTTTAAACAAAATATATTTCTACACACCTTGTAGTTGTCCATCATCATCATTTTTATTAGTATAATAGAAATCATGCAAAGATAGCAGTATGTACGTTATTATACTTCTTTTTGTGATCATCATAACTGACCTAATTATTTGTCTTTATCCTTCCAGTCAGTAAACACAGATCTGTGGACTCTAACTCCAACACGAGCCCACACACCAGTGGATGATTAGAAGTGCTGGTTTCCCCTAGTTCATATCCCAGAGGCCTGTTCCCCATATAAGTGAAAGTCAAAAATGCTCTCTGGCATCCCAGGAGACGTGCAAGCCTCAGTCCTTGCTGCTGTCCACAGCTCTGTCTAGACAGTTGAAAGATCCAGATTGTTTGCATCACTTGGAAAACATCCAATCAAGAAGCTATCCAAACTAATTGTACCCTGGCCATAACATCGTTAAGAAATCCTATTTCTCAGCTGAATCCCACCCTGCTTTAATATCACCTGAGCAAGCCACTCATTCCGCTTGCCGAATGGATGCTATACTGTCTGAGAACATATGTAATCCTCCTTTATAGGTCCTACCAATATTCCAAGACATTCAGCAATAGCTGTCAAGGTCGAAAACTGGTCAATAACACCTTTTTGTGGGTAAGAACAATAATAACTAATCTTACTGATCTGTCTTCCCTCAAAAGACCATGTGTCCTTGTAATCCAACTGCAGTTCTTTCTTCTAAGCTTGTTTAGGCAGAGAGGGGATAATAATCAGTTTCTCTGAAATTAATCTTGGCTCTGATCTCACTTTATGAGCTCAGAATATACTGCTGGCTTGCTTTTCTGGGTTGAGGTCTAAATGAGTCCATTTCTTTACCTTGCCATACCAATCAGGTCCTGAGAATGTAGTACACCCTGTTAGTAGAATTCTAAATTGCTAACAGGGAAATTATGGATATACTTCATGTGTTCAATTTATATTAGATGATGGGCCGTGGATAAAAATGAGAAATACTGTTATCTACCATTTTATTCTTTTTCATGCTCTTTAAAATTCATGGGGCAATAATCTCACTGTTTTGAATTTGTTTTATATTTTCTATGGAGTAATATTTCACAAGAGAAGGATTATTTTGTGGAAAACTGGGGAGACATTGTTGGAATTTTCTCAAGTTTTAGTAAGTAAAGAGTATCTTTAACAGAAGTCCAGAAGCATTATTCAAAGAGACATGACAAGTTGAGATTAAGGAAGAGAATAAGATGACTAAAATAATCCATTTTCAAAACTCAGCTTAAATACTTTATCAAATATTAATAAACCACATTTTAAAAATTAAGGTTTTGCTATTTTCCTCTTAAGTTTTAGTGTAGTTTATTGTATAATTGGTATTTTAGTCTCAGTAAATCTAATTATCACTCTTGAATTGCATTTATAACATTTATACAGCTATCTTATGTATGTTCCAAAGTACTGTTAAAACAATTAAAGAAAAATAATTAACTGTTCCATAAAGATGAAAAAGAATTTTATATAAATAAAAATAAAAAAATATAGTTTTCTTTAAGAATCTGTTGCACAGTGTGATATGAAAACTACTATATTATGAGAAAGTATGATGCAAATGAAGAACATAACATATTTTAATACTAGATTTTTGGGGATAATGGTAGAAATTTGAATTTTTCCAAAGCCAAAGAGAATATGCTAATATACATAACACTTATTACAGTTATTTTAATAACTTGTACGTGTTTTAACAGAGAAATAGTGGAGTATTTGTACATACAGTGGAGTACAGGGGAAACCTTTATTTTTTATTGTTTTCTGAAAGTAGTTCTGTAAATGAGAGTTTTGATGCTACTGTGATGTTTTGACCTATGACATATGACAGATGATGGCTAACAGGTTACAGATCTGTAAAGTACTTTTAAATGCCTTGAGATATGTTTCACTCTTTCACAATTAAGAATTTTTGCTATTTCTCTAGCAGGAGTTCTGTTTTCCACTTTTCTTATTGTCTTTTAATAAGGGATAGGCTGTAATGACAGATCAGGGAGGAAATTGAGAAGTAAAAGAATTGTTCTGTGGGCACTTTGAAATCCAGTGTTAACTAGTCACTCAGATGCACAATCTTATTGAGTACTAAGGGGAGGATGTGAAGGGTGAGTGAGTGAGAGAAAGAGAGAGAGAGAGAGAGAGAGAGAGAGAGAGAGAGAGAGAGAGAAGACAGATAACAGGAAAAAGAAAGAAAAACAAAGGTACAAGGCAGACAATGTTTCTAAAAATGTACCCTGACTCAGTATATTTGCTTTTTAGGTTTGATATGTTTTGATTTTCATTCTATTTATTAGTTAACTAACTGCATAATTTTTTAAAGATAAATAAAAGAAACTGGGCTGCAAAAATACAAGTTGGATGGATGGAAGGCAAAGAAGGATTGACACGTGTTCCCATGTTCTGTACATACACCAATTCCCAATAGTGAATGTAATTATTATGAACTGCAAACATATACTTATAAAAAAAATTTAAAAGCTGGAATTCCAGGTAAATAAATCATGGCTCACCACAGTGCTGAGTAATTGATGAAGTTAAGGGTAGCCATGGAATTTCAAAACAAGTTTCTGGGGCTGATTTTACAACTTCACATTATATAACTACACAACAAATTTTGAAAATAAGTACTTGGTTATACAACTTTTTAGTTTGCAAAACAATTCTATACTTATTGATCAATTTCATTCCAACTAAATCCTAAGACAGGAAAAAATTCAGACCTGAACTATCCTCTTTTGTGCAGAAAAAATTAGCTTTCATGAATATATTGTTTTCTTTGTTTTAGTTAATGCATAGATGGTGTTTTCTACCTATATCCCCTCTGTACTTTTTATTATGATTCCATATGTTTATAGACAATCATGTTTTGGTTCCACTTTTCGAAAAAAAGTTACTGCATAAAACAGAGCATTTAGATTTTCACTAGCTTAAATTACAGGAAAAAATCAATATATTTCTCATGATGGCCCTAATTAAAAGTAAACTATAAACTACCCATGCAGTTCAGTTAGCATTATTTGAGTAACAGTGTACTAAGTAGACAAAGAAATGAGATATATCTGAATTCAAATCATTCTCATTTTTCTTATCTTCAGTGAATATTCAACTTTGCAGAGAAGGTCTAGGTGCCGAGAATAAATCAAAAGTTGGATGGAAAGTTGAATAGCAAGTTTCCATCCTAGAAGATGAAAATAAATTCATTGTTTTTCCTCTCCATAGAATGCATCCAATTAGGCTTAAGACTACCTTAACAGAAAATAATGGCTTCTTCTCAATTTAAGTCCTCTTTCTTTGACTTGTTGGTTATAAGCTCATAATATAATTTTCCTTTTTCCAGCTTCTGGGAAATAACTGGAGGAAAGAAAATCAAGTTAATGGCAAGACATGGAGCCAGTCGGGTTTTGTTGGTTTGTAGCAAGATAACATAATATCCTGACTTCATCAGAAGCTTGATGCACACTTCCCAAGATCATATCTATATAAACATGCTTTTAAACATCTGAATGATTTTAAAACCTTATCTCAGGAGTTCTAACAAGATAATCATCATCGTGTATTTTTGCTCTTGTTT
The DNA here is from genome assembly GCA_004027165.1 of Ctenomys sociabilis. Lineage (NCBI taxonomy): Eukaryota > Metazoa > Chordata > Mammalia > Rodentia > Ctenomyidae > Ctenomys > Ctenomys sociabilis. Next base: position 40,643 of record PVKA01004989.1, on the reverse strand, counting down.
TTCCTTTTGTGCTTTCAATTACATGAATCAAAATGTGCTGAACATTGATGCAACCTAGCTAACTCTAGGTCACAAACATTTGAAACCTCTTCCAGACTTCTATATCAGAAATGCTGCAATGATATATACTATCATTTCTTCTCCCTTGAGAAGGCATTGAATGTCACAGACAGGTTTTAAGCCTTTCTTATTTTTCATCAGGCATTCACTGAGTTAAGTGGTGAAAACTGGCAAGTTCACTTTTATCCAGAATGTGCTAAAGAATCAGGTGAGTTTTGTGTTACAGCAATTAGTTTCCAGGCAACAAAACCAGACAGGAGCTCTCCTGTTCACTTGTGTGCAAAACAAAAACTTCCCTGAGGTAATGAGAAGCATTTTATCTTTCAAGAACTGACAAAAGAAATCATGTCCTGCCAATAAGATCCATAGGTAGGTTGAACAAATATCAACTGGGAGACTATTGTCTGAACTGTAGAACAAATACACTCACAAAACGAAGTTTTCACATCTTGCTGTAATAAATATTCTTCACTCATTATTGTCCAAAATGTGATTCGCAAAACTGAAGTTTTTGACTGGAAGAATGTAGAAACTCAGATTTCTACGTATGACCCTAAAACTACCTGATTAAGAGCTTCATTTTGTGAGTGGTCTGAGACACGTACCATTAAACATAATAGAACACATTGGGACATACTGAGTATGACACAGAGTTAATGGGATTGTATGATAGTGTATATAATTAGGAAGGGCTTGTGGAGTATGTCTGAAATATATTTGTTTTTGCATTGCCTACCATAAACCAAATTTACATAACCTAAAATTCTTATGTGATAACCTAATAGTCAAATTTACACTGAAATGTATATATATATATATATATATATATATATATATATATATATATATATATATTACTATATTCAGTTCATAATTTATATCTTTTTATTTTGTGGTACTGGGGATTGAACTAAGAAACCCATGCTTGCCAGACAAGTGCTTATTCTACTGAGCTGTCTCCCTAGCCCTATTATTCATATCTTAAAGAAAGCAATTACAATGTTCATTTTAAGTTATAGTTTCATGTATTTTAACTGACAGAAAATGAGTTACATGCATTGGTAAAGGAAGAATTCATTTATTTTTAATAGAACAACTTTATTAACCCAAAATTTACAAATTGCAGGATATGTTAGGAATTAGATTATCTGAAATGACTGTCTATAATAAAATGTCATGGGCTGGCAAGATAGCTCATCCAACTAAGCACCTGCTCTGACAAATGCAGCGATCAAGGCTGGATCCCCAGCACCACATGCTGTACCCTCCCCACCTCCAGGACACTCAGAGAAGGAACTTGAATCCAGGAATGGTGGTGCTCACCTGTAATCCCATCACTGGGGAGGCTGAAAACAGGAGGATCACTACAAGTTCAAGCTGCACAGTGAGGCCCTGTACCAAATACAGAAATGAAAAAAGGAAAGGGAAAAAAATAAATAAAATTTCATTCAAGCAAACATAAACAGCAGCCAGGAGCATAGATGACAAAACTACTACTAACAAAGTATAAGTCCTTGAACATATTGTGTTCAAAGGGTAGTGTAAGGATAAGTGCACCAGAATCATCTCAAATACTTGTCTCAAGTATGAATATTTGGACTCTGCAGCCAGGTGACTGAAGATGTTTTGGGTGTGGGATCTGTAATCTCACTGTGTTAACTCTGGTCATTCTCATTTAAAATAAACATTCATCATTCCAAGGTCATAATCCATACTTCTTGTTTGGTTGAGGTCAAATGTGCGCCCGAGTCATTCATAGCTGACTGAAAAGTATTTAATTGTCTCAGCCAGATACTGATCCATATATGCTTTTAAATTTTGTCAGGCTATTTCTTCAATAGCCATGAAATCTCACCTGCCCTCTATACAAATTCTGATTGTTTTTTTCTATTATTTTCACTTTACTATCTTTACTAATATATAGTGCTCAGTAAATTCCTACTGGGACCAAAGGAGAAAATTGCCTTCATCCTTTCTGTTTGATGATCACCAGCCTTTCTCAGCTTCACCTTCAATTTACATGAACACTGTGGGAAAGATTCAGGGCATGAGGCTCCTCTTAGACCCAATAATTTCTCAAACTGCCACTTAACAGAGCAAAGAATAAACCTTGTAAAGTGGATTTTAGTTTCCACTTTTCTCTCATTTAGGGCAACTGTAGGTGACGTCATTCGGTCCCTCTCATCCCAGTTTGGAATGTGAAACAGCTAGACTAGTCCCTAGAACCCTTTATACTTCCTGCAGTCTATAATCCCTCCCCAAAAGAATATTTAAATTTAGATCGTAAGAACATTTAAAATAATGTTCTTTAAAATAAGAAACCAGTTCTGTGAACTCAATCCAAATTGTTTTCTGAAGTTTTAAAAACAACTCACTTTTTATTCTTTTAGTACAGGTTTGCGATATACAGTGATTGCCTTTGTCACAGGCAATTGTACATGTATTAAACTCAAACTTTTTTTCCATCTCTTCCCCTCCCCACCTCCAACCCTTCTTCCTTTCCATTTTTTAGAAGAACTGTTTCCTTATTTTCCTTTTTTTCCTTGAGGTATTGAGGATTGAACTCAGGACCTTATACTTACCAGATAGGTGCTTATGCTGCTGAGCTGTCTTGTCAGGCCACTCCATTTCCATTTTTTTCTTCAGTTTTTTTTTCCTTATTTTCCCTTCTTTCTATCCCCCTTCTTTCATCTCTTTTTCTGCTTCCATTTTTATCATTTCTTCTGAGGCTCTTTAAGAAGAGTTATATTAGAAATTACAAAACATGAAGGTTTTCAAATTTTATAGAAAAAGCTGGGTGTGGGGCACATGCCTGTAATCCCAGAGCTCAGAAGGCTGAGGCAGGAGGATTGTTGCATGTTTGAGACCAGCCTAGTCTACAAAGTGAACTCAAGGCCAGCCTGAACTATTAGTTAGACCCAGTCTCAAAAACATAAAAATATAAAATGAATGAATTTTTATATTTGCCCTTAAATTAATACTCCCTGAAAAAAAAAAAAAAAAAAAAAAAAACCTTGCCACATACCTTTTTATGGGTAAATCATTAGCAGGTTCCTCGATATGTCTTTTATTTTCAGTTTTCTAACTGTTGATTATACTGAACTCCATTCAAGAGTCAGACATACTTGATTTAGGTACTGTATGCATAAGTGAAATAAAAGAAAAACAAACTCTGCAACTTTGGAGTTTGCATTGTTCCCGGAATAGTCTTAGTGAGTCATATTTCAGTGATTCAGTGCATCTGAACAGTGTTTTGATTGCAGATATTTGTGGACCTCAAAGCCCTACAGTGAATATAGGCTCCTGGTTCACTCTAGCTTCATTTTGCTCAAAGTCTATCTAGATATCTGTCAACACACCGCCAGCTCTGTTTGTCTTTGAAAGCACAGCATATGCCTTGTGACACTGACATTGCTGCAATTGCCTCTCATACTCTTTAAGTTCAACTTACTTGTTGCTCTAATATGCTCCACAATTTTTCCTGAAATGTTCACTGACATATAACTGAATGGCTGAATGAACCCTCAGAAGCATTTGTGTATCACTCCTAGCACCCAGTACTTCAGATCATAACTACATTTGCAGCTGGAGATCTTTGAAAGGTGGCTAAACAGGTCATTACAATCTGCTGTAAGTGATCCCAACTACTCTCTTAAAAAGTAGGAATTTGTAGACAGTGCACACAGAAGGGCAACTCTGCTGAGACACAGGAAAGACAGCCATCAGCAAGCCAGAGGGCAGTTTGTCAACCAGCCCAAGTGAGGCTTTAATCTTGGATTTCTATCCTTCAGAATTGTGGAAAATACGTATTTCTAAAGTTTAAATCATTCTGTAGCACTGTTTCATTATAGCAGCTCCAGCAAACTGTTTGGTAATACACAAAAACTGGAAGTACTTTAAGCATAATACTTAAGTACTTCTCACAAAGTGAATAAACCGCATATCTAGCATCCAGATGGAGGAGTAGAATGCACCAAGCATCCTGTTAGTCTTTGTCCTCCTGCTGCCTCATCTGTAACCCCCATCCTAACTTCCAGTAGAGGTACTTAATCTTGCCAGCTTTTAAAACTCATGTAAATTGGGGGGCTGGGGAGATGGGTCAGTGGAATAAGCACTTCTCTGGCAAGCGCAAGGGCCTGAGTTCAATCCCTGGTTCTGTAAATAAATAAATATGTAAAATTCATGTAAATTGGATCAAAGGTTATTATATACCAATTCCTGGCTTATTTTTTTATCAGTACACAATTGCAAAAAAGGCGCTTCACAAGGGCACCAAAAAAAAAACAGGTGTGGTGGTGCACACCTGTAATCCCAAATTGGGAGGCTGAGACAAGAGGAACACTACAAGTCTAAGCTGCAAAATGAGACCCATTACTGAATATGTGAATAAATAAATACTTAAATAGCATTTTTCTACCCAGCAGAGTGCTGCACAGCTATAATCCCAGCTACAAGGGAAGCCAAGGCTGGTGGATGGCAAGTTCCATTTCAGCTGGGGAAATTTCCCGAGACCCTATTTGAAATGAGAAGGGGGATATTTTCCCAATATCATAACCTCTGGTCAATCTGAGATTCATGTCACATCGTAAGCTGCTCAGAAATTTAGGATTTTGTATATTGTGCCTCACAAGTCACCTGGAGAGAAAAGTTCTTTCAGGCTTTCACGGAGAGCAAAATGGCCAAGCAATGGCCATGATTCTTCCAGAGGGTAAATTGACAAAAGATCTACAGGGTGCTGTGTATGGTTCCAGGCTAAATCCTGAGGGGATTTATCTGATCTTGTCAGGTAGCAAAAGTTGCATTTTTAGTTACATAAGTCTTGCTTTCACTTGTTCTTAATCATCCAACAGAAAAGTGTAACCAGGAGACATAAAAGTAAAGCTGTATTAATATTCTGAGCTGTAAAAGGCTCACTTCCTCAACAACTTCTGACAATTGCCAGTTCTGTTGATAACCCACTACTACTATGGATTATTGGGCTATATTGGGTTATTTTGCTGAATTCAAAATGTACCTACAATCTTTGGTCTGGTATTAACTATGAAAAAGTCCTTTAAAGACTCCTCCAAATACAGCTTCTGTAACAACAATGGGACACCCATCTCTGACAAAACAAAACCAAAAAGGGTGACATAATTAAAAGACCTTTTTTTAAATCTGTGTGTGTGTGTGTGTGTGTGTGTGTGTGTGTGAAAATATATGTATATATACAAGAGAGTTAAGATAGATACACTGCTACTTTCCCTTAGTTCAATGAGAGGAAAAGTTTGTTGTAATATTGTTTAGACAATATCATGTCTCCATCTTTTCCTCTGAATAACTACTAGGAAGATACTATGCAATGTGTTAATATTGTAACTATCATACTAACCTGTCTGGAAACTGTTGCATTGTTATTTTATCTATTTTCCCATTAAAAAGAAAAAATAGATCATATAGCAGCCATTGTTAATTAGCTATCCCTGTTTGGAAAATCTATAACATATGCATTGTTGTATGTTGTCCTGTTTCTGTCATTTCTTCTATTTGTTTTTGCTTCTGCTTCACTCTTCAAAATAAAGTAAAATAAAATAAAAACACCTATGAAAAAACAAATTTCAGCTATTGGCATAAGGGTGTTGGATGCTAGTTTTATCCATAGGACACCTGTATTCAAGTTGTCATTGCAAGTTGTTAGGTTTGCAGACATAAAATTGGAATTCAGTTCAGGTACTGTTGAATTGGAATTCAGTTCAGGTTATTCAGAATAACCACAACTGTAACTCAGATATGACTAATTTTACATTCAGTATGTCAGGGTCCATTCTTGCATTGAAATGCATTGCTCATTGTACTGACAATAATTAGTGAAAGAGGATGTAAGGCTGAAGCTAAGTACAGAAGCACACCCAGACTTACTCTTGTGGGCTTGCACGACAAATGGCAACAGCATGAAGTAATGTGCAAGAAACAAATATGCTGGTCCTAGCAACTCCTGGGAACAGAAATCTTGGAAATCTGGCTCTAGTCAACAACCTCTACGGATAACCCACTACTAATGTGGACTGCTGGACTGTGTTGGAGTGTTTCACTGAATTCAAGCACCTATAATAATTGAATGACAATAGAATACCCATGTCTGACAGGACTAAACAAAACAGTGGGGATACAAAAAAAGAACCATTCTGTGTTTGTATAAACAGTACAGTTAGGATAAATATGCAGTACTTCTGCATAATGCTATGAGAAGAAAGATTTGCACTAACAGTGTTTGGATAAGATATCCTGTCTGCTTCTTGTACTATGTATGGATAACCACTAGGAAGATAACAATGTAAAAAGTATAAAGTATTAAAACTGTACTATAAATCAGCTTTAAAAATAAAAGAAAGGTATACAGCTACATTCTCTTAATTCATTGATTAGAGGCATCTGCTCTAATGTTTGCAAATAGTATATCATGTATGCACCTTGTACAACAAAAACCACTACAAAAACAATGTACAATGTATTAATTATTGAATCTGTTCTAATCTGATTTGAAACTGTCTCATTGCTATTTGCTCTTCTATAAAATAAAAAAAAATTAAAAAAAGAAAAGAAAACTTGGAAATCCACTGTGCCAACAAATTATAGTGGTATCTCGGTTCACAAATTTAATTCTTTCCCTGGTTTTGGTCACAGAATTTGTTTGATGATGCTGGCAGCAACCAGACTTAGTTCAGGAACCAAGGTGCCACTGTGCCAGGACCACCAGTTTGCTTTTCATTTGCAGGATAGAATAGAAGCCATTTCTTTTTTTTATCATTATCTCATTTGTTGATTGCTGCTATGATTTCTGGTACAACTGAGGCTGTGTTTGGGAAGCCCTTGCCTATGCTTATGTACTCAAGCACCTTAGTGAAGCAGATTCACTTGTTCTGTTAATGTATACATAACTCCTTGATCAAATATGATCTGACTATAATACAAGGTCAGAGATATAAATTCATATTCATTTTTTGCATGTAGATATTTCTCTCACCATCACCACCATTGGCTCATATGCCTGTTTCATTCAGGCTGTATATTTGGTCCTTCATCTAAAATCAGATGACTATTTTCCATATTTTGTTCCTTCTTATCATTACATGTAGTCATTTCCCATCAATTTCTCCCTATAGAGTGTTACTTATACTGAAGTTGTACACTAAATTTGTTACTAGTTATCATTTGTCAGTGTATAGTATTGCAAATTATATAACAAAATTAAACATTCTTGGACATGTCTGGTAAAAATATCTATTAATTTCAGTTGTATGCGTACTGAGAAGCAGAAGCTATACGTCAAATATCAGAGCTGTTTCAATTTACAGTTCCTTGAGAGAATGTGACAGTTTCATTGGTTCCTCACACTCACTAATACTTTGCATTTTTCTCTCATTCAATGGAATATTGTTTTTCAGCTCCAAACATTTTATATAAGCTCATTGACTATTTCAGTTTTTTTTCTTCTTTTTTTTTTAATTTATATTTTTTCCCAAAGCTGAGGCAGTTTTATATTAAAGAGGAATAGTGATGCTGAGTCACTTTTCTTTTTTTTAGCTAAATGCCTTTTAGGACTTCTTCTATTTTTTGAACAACTTTTTTCAAGCAATCATACTGCTAATACCTTTGTTCATTCTCTGCTGTGCTGTGCAATTTTCAGCTTTCCTCTACAATTGCAGTAAATAGTATGAAGAATTCTTAAATGTTTTTAACTGCAATGCCCATTGTTGATATTATCTAATTTTTGCTTTAGCATGGGTCTATCTATAAAACACATAATTCTGTTGTTACTTTTATACATTTGTGCACATTAATTGTGGTTGTATATTATTCACAGATGGATTACACTTTTTACCAAAAAGTTGGGCATGTGAACTACTGAGCTCCCAAGCTTTGGTACCACATACTTCAATGTATATTCCTGAGATTAAACTACTCCACACTGGGGATATTGCATGAATTTAAGTTTATCATATTATTGTACAGACTCAGAATGTGAGTCTGAACATTAACAAATGCACTCAAACCATTTTCTTTCTTTCTTTCTTTTTCTTTCTTTCTTTCTTTCTTTCTTTCTTTCTTTCTTTCTTTCTTTCTTTCTTTCTTTCTTTCTTTGTTTTATTTTAGGGAAGGGTCTACAGGATGTTCAAGGTCTCACTACTAAATCAGACTCATAGTGACTGACATGTTTACAGCCTCCCAAGAGCTGGGATTACAGGCATATGCCATCATGAAGGCTCAATTGCCCTCTCAGCATGCCCTGGGGGCACAGACAGTACAGCAGGCCAGGGGATCAAACCCCCAGCCCCTGTGCCTACTTGCATGTGCTTTAATCTGGCTGGCCCTCTGTTTTCTCCATCTTATACTTCAAATGTTTTTAATTTAAATTTTTGATTTGTCACAGCCAATACTTGAGCAACTTGGTCTCTGTGAGAGCATGAGAGTGTTTTCTCTCCATGTGACTCTCCCCAGGCACACTATAGAGCACCGATTTCCTTTCTCTGTGGCTCCTTAATCTCCTTGATCAGAAAATTTGGGGCACAACACAGACAAAGGATCTACAGAGTAAGGTACAGGATTACAAGATAAACTCCGAGGGGACTTGACTGACCTCATCAGATTCAAAAGCTACATTGTACCTATGTCTATAGCAGCACAATATGTGATAGCAAAATCTTGGAAACAACCAAGGTGTCCATCACATGAGGAATGGTTGTAAAAGATGTGGTATTTCTATATAATGGAGTATTACTCAGCTATTAAGAATGATAAGTTTGAAGCATTTATACTGAAGTGGATGCCACTTGAACATATAATCATAAGTGAAATAAACCAGAGACACATATGTAAATATCATATAGTGTCCCTAGTACAACAAGTGAAAAGCAGAAATACAAAAGGAAACAAAACAACATCAAAAATCAATTGAGTCTGATAAGGCAAAGTGAATGGCATATGCTGCAGGATACTAATCAGCTTTTCTTCTGGATGGTTAACAACCTAAGTTCACAAATCAGAGTTGGAGAAATAGAAGAGCCACAAGGCCAGCCAACATTTTGGCTCTAGCCTTTCAAGGTCAGTGAAGACTCAGGACATAGGAGAACCTGTACTACAACATCATGAAACTCAGTTGAGCTCCAAATTTTCTGAACAAGGAGATAATGGAGCCACAGAGGAAAGAGACTGAAGTTCTATAGTGTGCCTGGGGAGAGTCACATGGAGAGAAAACTTTCTTCAATCTCTCACAGAGGGCAAACTGGTCAAGCATTGGCTGTGACCCATCCACATGGATGACACAAACAAAGGCTCTACAGAATAAGGTACAGGACTACAAGATAAACCCTGAGGGGACTTCATGGACCACATAAGAAACATAAAGTACATGTGTTGGTATATAAGTCCTGCTCTATGTAGGTCTTAACGATCCAGCAGAAACGTACGAAAATGAAGTATACACCGCGAGGCCATAATATTAAGCTGAGCTGTAAATGGCTATGGTCAACAACTTGTTTGAATAACTCACTATTGTTGTGGAATGCTGGACTGTGTTGTCAAGATAAAGCACCTAAGTTAGTTGAATGACAATGGATTGCTCATCTTTGACAGGTGTAGACAAAAGAAGGGGTATAGAAAGGAAAAAATCATGATGTGTATGTATAGACAGTACAGTTGGGATAGATAACGCTGTGCTTCTACATAATCGTATGAGAGGCAAGATTTACACTAATGGTGGTTGGACAGGATATTATGTCGGCTTCTAGTACTATAGACAATCACTAGGAAAATAACAAGGTAGAAAGTATTAATTATTGAATCTTTGATGTAATTCAGGTATAAAAAGTAAGATATGCAAACAGCTATACTCTCTTTAATGATATGAGACATATGGTATAATAATGTCTGTAAGTATAATATAGTGTATGCACCTTATATGATACCAAAACATTATGAAAACAGTTTGCAATGTATTAATTTATCAAACCCATCTTGTCAAGGTATCGTAAAACTGTCTCATTGATATTTGTACTTCAATAAAAAAATTAAAAAGCTACATTTTTTGTTGTATAAGACTTGCTCTATCTCAGTCTTAACTATCCAGCAGAAAAGTATAAAAATGAGGTATATAAAGTGGGGTTATAATAATAAGTTGAGCTGTTAATGGCTATAGTCAACCACTTCTTCAGATAACTCACTAATATTGTGGAATGCTGGACTGTGTTGGAATGTGTCTCCGAGTTCAGGCACCTATAATGGTGCAATGACAATGGAGTGCCCATCTTCGATAGGTCTAGACAAAAAATGGGGATAAAAAGGAAGAACCATGATGTGTTTGTGTAAACAGTACAGTTAAGATAAATATGCAGTACTTCTGCATAATTCTGTGAGAAGCAAGATTTGCCTTAATAGTGGTTGGACAGTATTTTATGTTGGCTTCTGGTACTGTGAACAAGCACTAGGAAGATAACAAGGTAGAAAGTATTAATTATTGAAACTGTGATATAATTCAGCTTTAAAAAGTAAGACAACTATACAGCTACATTCTCTTAATTCACTGATTAGAGACATCTGCTATAATAGTGTCTGTAAGTATAATATCATGTATGCACCTGTACAATAACGAACCATTACAAAACAATTTACAATGTATTAATTATTGAATCTGTCCTATTAATTTGATTTGAAACTGTCTCATTGATATTTTTGCTTCAATAAAAAAATTAATAAATTTTTGCTTTGTTGGAGACAGAAACGAGGACCATGTGAATGCTAGGCAGCATTTTCATAATGAGCTACAAGCACATTCTATGGTCTATATACAGTAATGAAATGGTATTTCTATTTGGTCTTTTAAGTCTGAACTATTTCCAAAGTACTCATTTATCTCATGATTTTGATATTTTGAAGACTGGTTTGATTTCTGCTATTCAGCATAACATTTGTTATTTAAGATGGTTGTGGCCAGTTTGGCTGAAGTGAGGTGGAATGAAGATGGCAGTTACTGAGTCTTTGGCTATGTGGCCTCAGGGCGGGGGGCACATAGGCCCCCGGGAAGGCACTTACCTCTGCTGGGTCCTGTGAGGTGAGCCGAGAAGACTGATGATGGGAGGATCCTTATCATGCAAGAAGATTTTCTTGACCTTTAGGTTCTCAAAACAATTCTAAACTCAGGATTGGCAAGTATTTCTGCATTGTCTTCTAGACCAGCAGTTCTTTTGCTCACCCTCTTTCCCTGGATAGAGGATATGGATATCTTTCTGCACATCACCTCCATGGTTTGGAATGAAAAAGATGGCTTTATTTTGTTCCATCCCTCAGCTTCAACACAGAGAGGCCCTAAGGATGCAGTTATCTTGTGACTTCTCTTGGAAAAACCCCAAGCTGACATGGGGTTTCATGTGGTTTACTTAAATATAAAGAAATTATTTTCCAAGCTGAAGACACAAATGTTTAATTTTAAAAGGCGCTTAGGTCATGACATTTGTGAATACTTTCACTTTGTTTCAAACAAGAAGAGTGTATAAACAGCAAGTACGATGACTTCAGGGCTTCTTAAAAATGTCTTCCAGCTTCAGCCACCATCTGAGAAGCACGGTTAAGACTACAGCAGCAACTTTCAAATATTCGTTGTGATTTGAAATGAAAGATATGTTAAAATGCTACATATATCATGAAATCCTGGGTGATCCTGACATAGGTTTACTGGAGACAAACATAGGTCCACTTTTGTAATTAAACCTTTGATATTATAAAGAAGTATGAAGATATTAAGGCTGATTGCCAATGTAAATAAACCATCAGTTTCTGTAGATATACATTTTACACATGTAAACCCACATTTTTTAACACAAGAATTTTTTTCTCCCAGAGAGGGATGATAACTTATTTTTTAGAAGTTCTGGAAATTCAATAAATTTTTTTCATTCTTACAAAGGATCAATTTGCACAGCAGCTAATCCTGTGAAATGCATCTTTTCACTTAGTTGAAAGCATGATAAAGAAAGAAACAAGAGTTTGAGTCCAGTGATAGAATTCTATTCACTTCCTTAAACTGAAATTAGCTACTGTGTGACAAATTCTTCATCTCTTTATGGAGTCATACATAGCACAAGAGACTTTGTTTGCCTTTTGGTGAAGGCCAGAAGAAAAGTGCCACAAGTGGTTTACTTCAGAAGATGTAATGGGTCTTGTTGTACAGAGTGCCCTCAGCTCTGTGGACATGGAGGCGTGGAGATAAAATGAAAAAAAAAAAAAATTGTAGACCTTGCTCCTAAGAAAAACAAGCAAAATGTCTTATGTAGCACCATCTGAGTTTTGACATATTACATTATATAGCTCTATTTTTATGAACTTTTTCTTTGACCCAACATGAGCATTTAATGTTTTATTTTTCTAGGCAATAGGTATAATATTAGGCTGAAAAGGCTAGAACTCAGGTAAATATCCCTACTTAGAACTGAGCTTTCTCCTCAGAGAATAAGTCTCAGAAATAATGTTCCCAAGCCTATGGCTCATCATTATAGATTTAGAAGAAGTGTAGGATCTCAAGAGAACGTCCAGAAAAATAGTCCCAATTAATAATTACTGGTCTGCTTCATTTTTCCCTTCACAATTAATTCTACTATGAACACACTATCTTAGAACCTTGTCCCTCCAAACTATCGAGGACCATTATATGAGATGTCAGATCTCTACATAAGAGTAAAACCTTTATTTTTGATTCTTTTTGAGAAGCATTTTAAACTTGTTAGATCATTTCTTTGTTTTATGGATTAGTTCCCTAGGGCTGTAGGTACTGTGATGCCAGGAATTTTAGGTAGATTTACCAAAATTTCAGAGTGATAGAAATAACCAAAAATGGTAAATATTGAACATTGTAATGGTTAGATTGGTCTACCTACTTGAATGGGGAAAAAGAAAACTTTTCATAAAACACATAATATAGATAAAATATAACTTCATATTTTTGTATATTTTACAAAGGTTTTACAGGGTCTCACTGCGGAGATCAGACTTAGTGATCCGTCTGTGTTTAACCTCCCAAGAGCTTGGATTACATGAAGCCACCACACCCAGTCTTAATGGCCTTCTCAGTGAGCCCAGGTCACTGGGTCCACCTAAGCAGGTGCTTTAATCTGATGAGCTATTTGGCTGGTTCAAAACTTAAGAAGGATTCTTTTTTTTTTTTTTTTTTTTTTTTTTTTTTTTTTTTTTTTTTTTTTTTTTTTTTTTTTTTTTTTTTTTTTTTTTTTTTTTTTTGCTGGCTCAGGCTGCCTTAAGGGTGGGTCTGGGGATACAGAGCATACAGAGCTTGGAATCCAACTGCGGTCTCCTGCACCTGATTTTATCTAAGCAGGCACTTTAAATATAACTTATTTTAATTGAGGACAATTATTGATAGAGCATAATGAAAACAATACTGGCTAAAGGGTAACTTTGCTAATGGTGGCCAGTTGTGGTGGTGCACATCTGTAGTTCCAGCACTTGGGAGACTGAGGCAGGAGGCTTATTATGAGTTTGAGACCAGCCTAGGTTACAGAGTAAGCTCAAGGCCAGCCTGAACTGCACATCAAGACCCTGTCTGTAAAAGGCAAAATCATTTTTTGCTTAAGGTAGCTTAAATTTTTCTCTTGATCCCTTAGCCACTTCCTGATATTTTTCCATTAGTATTTTCTCTATTATTTGTTTGTGTTTGGTACCAGGAATCAAACTCAAGACCTTGCACTTGCCAGGCAGGCACTTGTGCCACTGAGCTGTATCCCTAGCCCTCTATTAGTATTTTAAAACTGTTAAGAGATAGAATGGAGCTGTATGTGGTGACATATGCCCAGCTGTTTAGGAGGCTGAGGCAAGAGAATTACAAGTTTCAGACCAGTTTGGGTCATTCAGACCATCTCAAAATAAAATTTAGAAAAGGGTATAGGGGATCTGGGGATGTAGCTCAGTGTTAAGAGGATATGCCTAGCACATTCAGGCTCCTGGGTTGGATCTCTAGTACTGAAAGAAGAAAAGGGAGTCCCACTGATAGGTTGAGGATATACCATGGAGAAGTTGGATCATCTAATTTTCTGTTAGTGAATTTTATGACCTTTTGATAACTGCATCATGGTCATTGGGCAGGGAATGTTAATGCTAATGAAATCAGATTGGACCTACCTATTTGAACAAGTTCAGAGCCATCTCTAAACGCTTGTATTTTACAGCCTATAGTTCAGGGAACCAGTGCGCAAACTGTCACCAGGTGGCATTTGATTAGATGGGTAAATTCCCAATTGTAGTTGCCCTGTATTATTTTACATCTATTTTCTGGTCTATGTTAGCCCCTTTATTGGCAGCAAAAAAATTTAAAAATTTAGAACTATGCCTCAAAAAAATATAAGATGGTTTTGCATGATGTTCCAGCACAATCATGCATTCTCTCTTTTTAAAAAAATACTTTTAATCTATCTGGTACAAAGTCTTGCTACACAGCTCATGCTCGTAGTGATCCTCCTGTTTTTTGCCTCCCCAGGGCTGAGATTAGAGGTGTACACCACCACACCTAATTTTGGTGGCAGGCTAAGCATGTCTGAGAGTAGGGCTGATGCAGCATGCGATGCCAGGGTGTCCCTGTGCAGGTGCTTAGTCTGCCAGGGTGTCCCTGTGCAGGTGCTTAGTCTGCCAGGGTGTCCCTGTGCAGGTGCTTAGTCTGCCAGGGTGTCCCTGTGCAGGTGCTTAGTCTGCCAGGGTGTCCCTGTGCAGGTGCTTAGTCTGCCGGGCTATCTCACTAGCCCTCAATGTATTCTCAATTTGCATACTATGTAAGTGACTATACATCCTTTTCAAAATATTGCATTTGGAACCATATCATTTTATTTACCCACTCAATAATGACATTGAAGTTCCAGGCAGATAGCACAGTGGATTAAAGCACCTGCTTAGGGAGACCTAAGGGCCTGGGGTTTTATTCCTGGCCCTTCATGCAGGGCCCACACCCCTGGGGTGCACTGAGACAGTGATTGAGTCTGGGCATGGTAGTGCATGCTTGTAATCTAAGTTTGGGAGGAAGATCACAGGCAGATCACTAAGATTCTGATCTATGTAGGGAGACACTGCAGACCTTGTAGACCCTATTCTAAATATAATAATAATAATAATAATAATAATAATAATAATGATAATAATGGCATTGACTTTTATGAACAACTTGTGGGAGTATTCAATTTCTACATTGGGCAGCTCATATATTTCCCCCATGTAAATAGTAAGCAATCTGAGGAAGGCAAATTGCAGGTTAAGAACATAAAAATATCCTGATGCTCCTTAATTATTTGTATGTGCAAAGCATCTACTAGTGATTCTTGTCTGAGAACATTGTATAATTTTGCTTAATACAGGTCTTGGTTTCCAATTCATTTCACATTTATCTTTCAGTTTGTTTTCTCTGTTTTTATGAAATCTCTTACTTACCTTTACTTGTCATCTTATTTTCTGATGAAACAATACACGTTGCTCACCTATTATGTATGCTTCCCTTTTCCTCCTAAACCACTCCTCAAAAGAATTCTGGGCACTTCCAATGATGTTCAAACCAAGTTCTAATACACTGATGCACATTCTTGTCTGCATAGACCTATCACCTACATTTCTGACATCAAGTGTCTGTACAGTGATATTATCAATTTTGTTCCATGGCTATGGATTTGTTCACACCATTTTGAATTCCATCCTCACAAACATCCTTCATAGTGAGAACTCTCACTATCATCAGAACCAGCATCAATATATTGCCTTATTGTTCATCATACAGTTTAACACTTTCAGAATAGCTTTGCTCAGTTGCAGTTGAAAATCAAATCAAACCAAGAAGCAAACAAAAAGTACTGGAAGAGTTTTAGATGTGTTTGTTTTTCCTCCCCTTCTCTCACCCCTGTAAACCCCGAGAAGGCTGGTAATATACACTTATATAAAGTTTTGATGTGGGCTGAGGATACAGCTCAGGGGCTCCATGCTTGCCTGCCAAGTGCAAGATCTTGAGCTCAATTCCTGGTATTCCTCCAAATAAATAAATAATAAATAAATAGATAAAGATTTGATGTGTTTCTGTGTTATTACATTTTTGTGTTTTCCCCACATCATGTCACTATTAATTTCAAATATGATTTGCCAGACTGATTTTATTTCATCTTTTTCTTTCTGTTCTTAATGATTTTTATTTTTTTTTATTTTTTATTTTTTTTGTCTTTTTGAGACAGGGTCTCACTATGCAGTTCAGGCTGGCCTTAAGCTCACTTTGCAGCTCAGGCTGGTCTCGAACTCACAACAATCCTCCTGTCTCAGCCTCCCGAGTGCTGGGATTACAGGCCTGTGCCACCACGCCCGGCAATGATTTTTATTTTTAGTAGAAACATATTAACATGGTTCCAAAAGTAAAGTTACTCACTAATACATACGGATGTCACCCATTTCTGTTTCATTCCAATTTACTCCAGCACCTCTGATGATAAGAAAATGTATTATTTTGTTGTAATCCTCATGTTTTTGTAGTAAATATTGGTACCAGCTGCATGAATGTGTTCACATTTCCTTTTTTTATAACCAGAGTACCAAGCTACATACGATCATCACACACTGATGTTGTGTGTCTCCCAGTGATTTAAGTCTTCTCTGCTTCTCTTAGAATTATTTTTTCCAGCATGGCACTCTTGAAGATATTTCCTTCAATTTATTATGCATACTTAATATTTCATGCTTCTGTACATTTACCATTGTTTAATTTGTTTTGCATAGTGGTGCATACTATAAATGTTATATCTACGTTTTGAAGCAATTGTAATATATATCTACAAGCAACTCTAATTTTTACAGTAGATACTTTGTACTATATATATACAAAGTCAAACTGTTCGAAGTGTGAGAAATTTAGTTAGTTCTTTTGATTTAATTATTTTGATCTGTGTAAAACAGAGATCAGACTATAATTTCTTGTGTTAAAAAATGTATCAATCTACAGCCACTGGAGCTCTACCTTCACAGGATAGTGCAGGAAATACTTTTCATTTCTCTAAGAAATACAAATTTTTATTTTTTAAAACTTTAGAAGAATTGAATCTGAAGCTATCTAGAGATTCCTGACAGATTACAGCAATGGTTCATTTTCTTTATGTTCATAATTTGCTCTTGCCTGCTGTGCTCTTTTAATGAGCATTACAATATAGTTGTTAGCATTTTGATCATGTATGGTTAATTATGTGATCTACACTTGGGAACATCAAAAATTTTCTCTACAAAGAATGATCATCATCCTTTTGAGTAAACAGGGACAGACAACCAGAAAATATGGAGGCTCTGTGAGGAGTTGTATCTCAGGAGGGATCTCTGATTTGTTTATTTCTTTATTGGCTGCACTTGCTACAGGGTCTCACTATACAGCTGGGCTTTGTAGTGATCCTCCTGTTTTCAGCCTCCCCAGTGCTGGAATTGCAGGCATGCACCACCACAACAGGTCTCAGTGGCTGGCTCAGGGCATCTGGGAGTGGGAGGAGCAGCCCAGCCTGTGGTGCACGGAATCAAACCCTGGTCTCGGCACTTGGCTGAATGGGTGCTTAGTCTGCTGAGCTGTCTCACTGGCCCTGGATGTTTGTGGCTACTTCCTGCTTCAGTGTCAGTTTTCTCCTCCCACACTTGCCTGGATATGAAATCATTTCATAGGCCCTCCACCAGCCTCCCTAGGGCTGCTTCAGTGGGAGCTCAGCCTTCTGCTTTGCATTGCTTTCTTTAAGCTCTGAACCTTCTGCTATTTTTCTTGGAAGCCTAAAATACTATTTTGAGCTTACTTATATATTTCTGTACACTGTGATATTTTCAAGAAGATGCGTTACTTTTTTCTTTCAGTGAAACACAGTGGTTTTTCCTTCTCTGTGATTACACATTCTGAGGATTCAGTTTCCTGATCACAATTGTGGTATCAAAAAATAGACAATTAGAGAAACAAAAGTTCACAAGATTTTACAATGTTTATCGGAGTACATTTTTACAGTTATTCCTTTTAGTACTTGTTATTTTATTTTAATCTCTTAGTAAGCTTTAATTTTTTAAAAATAAACTTTTTCACAGTTGCATATAAACAGGGAACAAACACAGCACATGCAGGAAATGGTTCTCTGTATAGCTTCAGACATCTGTTTGAGGTCTTAGACTATTTCTCCCACTAACAAGGAGGAGTCCTAAGGGAGTACTTCTATGAAATCCATGGTTCAATCCCTGGTCCTAAAGAAGTACTTCTATGAAATCTAAGGTACAATCCCTGGTACCACATGCACACTGGCCCTGCCTTCCAAGCACACTGAGCCAGTGATTGAGTATGGGCATGGTGACATACTCCTGTAATCCCAGCACTGTGGTGGCTGAAAATAGGAGGATCATTATGAGTCTGAGCTGCGTAGTGAGATGGTGAAACAAATATATAAATGCCAAAAAAAAAAATTAACAGTTTTTAAAGACAACAACTACCAGGATGTTTTCTACCTACTCTTTTTAATTCCTAAATCTATTATTGTATATTGCTTAAAGAAAATGGTTAAGAGTGAACTGAAGTGTGAAAATAATATATTTCAGACAAAAGTAGATGATGTCCTTTTTCTTCACGGACTTATAATTCCATTATATTTTGGGCATAATATTTGTTTCAATGTTAATTTTCCCTAAGAGTCTATCTCCCTATACTTCAGTTCAAAAAAAATCAGTATATATATATATATATATATATATATATATATATATATATATATTTATATATGTAAAATGTTCAGAAATCTAATTTTTAAGATTAGTAGAATAATTTGGATTATGAAATTGATCAAAATATAACTTTTAGGTGACATATAAGGCTCAAATTTATTAGAAGTACTGTTTCACTTAATAAAATTAATATTTTTCTCACAATGTACACATTTGAATGATATTTTTAAAAGACTACAATATGTAATCACTGAAAAACATGTTCACCTAAAGACTTAAATTTAAGCAGAAGATTGTTCTACAGCAAATCCACTGAATACTTTAAATGTTTTCATTTAAATGTTGAAAAATACAAGGTAATTCATTTTAGAAACCTAGAATGACTGTAATTGTTAAAATACATGTCAGCTAAGAGATTAAGTCATCCTCAATTTTACTGAAAACAAATACAACAAAACACATGTGCTCTGCATACTGATTCATCTGCACATGTGCATCAAGGTAACAGTCTCTGGGAGGACGTTCAATTGCTTTTATGTTTTGCTTTTGTGCCCTAGTAGTGTTCAATGTGAAAACAACAATAAAGTGGATCATCTACACCCACATACATGTGAATAAATATATTTACTATTTCGAAAAGAAAATCAGATTCATTTTTCCCAGTGTCATGGAAATCTCATACTTTAATGACTTCACATCATTCACTACTGATTAAAAAGGTTTCATTGTTTTTTTTTTTACATTTGCTAATAACTGTATGTTTTTTTCCACAATTCAAATTTCATATTGGATTTTTATGTATAAATTTTGCCCACCTCCCACTCTTTCCCTCCATTATTTCTAGTTCAGAACTAAAGTTTAAATTTCATAGCACTTTTCCTTTGATATGTAGTAGCTTAGGCCATTACTTCTATTATTTTTGTCATCAGTTATATCTTTTCAAAGCTAGTTACTGTTTTGACTCTGACTTGTTCCTTAGGATTTGTCATTCATATATGCTTAATTTTAGCAAATACATTTATGTATTTATTTTTAATATATTTAGTACAGGGTCTCAGTACATAGATCAGACGCCTAGTGATTCTCATGTTTTCAGCCTGCCAAATGCTGAGCTAACAGGCACACCACCACAGCCAGTCTCAATCACTGTCTAAGTGTGCCCGGGGCCGGGGCTGGCACTGCTGTAGGGGATCAAACCCTGGCTGCTGCGCTCTGCCTTAGCAGGGGATTTTTGTCCACTGAGCTATCTGGCCAGCCCAGCAAATACCTTTAAGCACAGCATTTCAGTTCAAATTTATAAAAATTGTTTTTGTTGGTAAAGATGACTTTATGTTATTATTAGTATCAAACATAGGGTATATTAGGTTCCTTTATCCTCTAAATCTATGTACCTTAAAGAGTTGCATATTATATTTCATTGAATATAAACAGAATCAAAAACAAACTTATTGCTGTCAATGAAAATCCAAATACCTAGTAGAGAGAAAACAGAAATATTTGGGGATATTGTTCTTGGAGAGTGAGCATGTTGTATATCAGGCAAGAGGGATTGCTAGGTAAATAGACTTTTCACTGCTAAGGCAAAGTGAATTGGATATGGATGTGGGATCAGTGGTTCTTACAACTTAGGAATTATAAAGGAAAAATAAGTAATTTGTGATTAGAAAAAAACAAAATGTGTTAGAAAAAATATGGGGTGGTCTTCTTCAGCAAGTTGAAATATATGTCCTGATCAAATATAAATCTTGTTTCCCTCTTTTTTGGACAAGCTGTGTGTTGACTTCCAAACATCTGGAGGGTGGCCAGGTATTTAGATGCTGTACTCATTAATCAAACTGATGTTGTACATTCAGGTGTTGAATTTGGCAAGATCTAGTGATGCAGTAATGAGTTCCGACATACGGAATATATAAATTAGCACTTACATATACAAACAGCCATGGAGTTGAAGTAAAGATTTCTACCTTATTATTAAGTTTATCAAGTTATTTTTAAAGGAGAAACAAATGGCTTCACTATTTGGAAAAATAACTGTAATAATCTCTGTATTACATATACATTCACCTACTGTTTAATAAATTTAAGAATCTTTTGAAACTGAGCTTTCTGCTTCTGTCTCATGATGCTGTGACTATGTTCAGGGTAGGCTTTTTGATAAGGACAAAAACCTCATAGAATAAACGAGGTGGCAATGATAAGGCCACATTGGACCTATTACTCGGTCACAAACCATTAACAGAAGAACCTAGCAGTAGGCCACAAAAATATAGAAGAGTCTTGTTGATGGCAGAATGGTTTAGCTGAACTGAGCACAAATTGTAAATCCAAGAACTAACAGGATAAACTAATATTCTATTTCAATGCCAGAGCCCAGGCCCAGCATGTGAGAGAGATTGCCTAGGGCCCACCAGGTCCTCATTTGACCCAGGTCTGATGTGAGTGAGACCACCCAGGACCTGCAGGATCTTCATTCGATCCAGTGCCCAGGCATGGCATGTGAGTTAAACTTCCTCCATTAGACAGGCCTGGTGTGGAACCCTGGAGCAGAAACCCTTGCAGAGAGGATACAGGCAGCACACACCCAGCTGATCTAAAAATAGAACATGTGGCACAGAGAGTTCACCTCAAAGGACTGCAGCAGGAAGAAGTGGAGCACAGCAGCCAGGCCCAAGCCACACCCACCTGGAGGAGTCTGAACTTGGTAGATCTGGACTTTGTGGTAAGATAATAACTCTATCAAAGCTCTAACCAAAGGTCAAAACAGTGCTAAACAGAATGACAATGAAAAAGAGTAAAATACACTTTCAGGCCCCAAGCCTAACCAGAAAAAATGCAGGAGACAATAGCATAGAAAAAATTGGAAATTACATTCCTGAAATCTCTGAAATAATAGCATCAGAAGTAAAGAAACAACTGCAGAAATGTATAGAGGAAATCATGTCAGAAATAATTTCTGAAGTAAAAAAAGAAATGATAACTATAATGAAAGTAGTACTAAGTGCTTCTAAAGAAGACACTTATATGGGCCAGGAAGATGGCTTAGTAGGATAAGTGCTTCCCTCACAAGTGCAAGGGCCTGAGTTCAAACCCTAATTCTATCAAAATAAAAAAAAAGACACCGATAAAAAATAGAAAATAGAAAAATGATGGAATCCTTGAATGAGTAGTGTAGGATGGAAATACAATGCATGAAGTAGGTTCACAGCGTTATACAGAAAATTAAAACCTTAATCACAAGCTAGCAAAACTATTTGAATGAAAGTGAAACTAGACTTTCAAACCTTGAAAACACCGTTGCAGCTAAAACAACTAGGATACAGGAAAAAAATAATTGAACATCTGCAAGATGATGCAAAGATGAACAATGAAAGACTAATACGCATCAATGAGAAAGTGGGAGTCAATACAAATGATATAGAAAGAATATGGGCAGAAGTAATAGCAAAACACTTCCCAAACATGGGGAAACAACCTGACATTCAGATAACCAAAGCATATAGAACACCAAATAAAATCAAGCCAATTAAAAGCACACCCAGACATATAATGATGCCAGAAATTCCACACAAAAACAGTATACTAAAAAGCTGCTAGAGAAAGAAACAAATCACATTTAAAGAAAAACCCATCAGAATAAGGGCACATTTATCTTCACAAACCATCAAGTCAAGAAGAGCATGGAGCAAAGTACTTCAGCCTTTGCAAGAAAACAAATTCTAACCCAGACTCATATATGCTGCAAAACTCTCTTTCAAGTTTGATGGAGAAGTGAAATACTTCCATGGTAAAGAATTTCACGATGACAAAACCAACCTTGCACAGACTACCAAACGATATTTTAGAGAGGGGTCAAAATGAACACAGCTCCATGAATGAGAATGGAAAGAACCCATCAAATAGAGCAAACAATTAAAAACAGGAGGAAAAGAGGTATACAAAATCAATGTTTCAATTATGTTTTTGTATACAGCAGCAAAATATTTCCATCAGAACACTCTACAAATAGACTTCTGCAACTTGTGGGTCATGATTCTATCCAGGTAAGTAGGGTGGATATCAAGGAAATAGCAGCAGCTCAGTCCCACAAGTGACACCTGACCACCAGTAAGAGTCATGGACACTGTCCATGTCCACAACATACTAGAACTTTGGACAAGACCCTATCCCCAAATGGTTAGAAATGCTGGTCATATATTTGCCATTCCAGTATTTATTTTATGTTTTGTTCTTACTAATTCTTTGCTAACATGAAAACTTTTTCTTAGTTGAACTGTTTTGAAATTTTTAATTAATATTTAATTAATTTTCTGCATACTGTTTAATCTTAATTTTTGTTTTAGTACTTATACTATATCTTTGACTTACAACTTACTTATAAGACATGGTATGATATTGTCTCCTAGTATTGGAAACTTTAAAAAGTATATTTCCATTTTCCATTGACTATATTACTTCTTCCTTGTCTTTTATGCACACACACACACACATGAAAAATATGTATATAACCTGACATAAGATTGATACTGTTCTGTAGAAATCTTCAATGACCTTTTAAATGAGTTCATGTAATATATTTTACATAGTCCTGCATAACTACCATTTTGAAAGCTCTTTATTCTTTTTATTCAGTTTGTTTTCTTTTTTATTATTATTTTTAAAGAATACAAAATAGTGATAGAAGAAAACAGCATTATACATGATAGAAAATTTCACTAAACAAAGTAATAGGAATCCAACAATGGTTGCTGTATTACATGATGCTATATGCAAATTAGTTTTTCAGATTACTAGATATAAA